>BCGA01000007.1:481899-719511 GCA_001599075.1 Ambrosiozyma kashinagicola
ATAGCTTGATTCTTGTAGACTTTGTGCCATGCCCAAGAAGCTTCAGCTTCAGGTTCAGCAGCGGCCTCGGCATCAGCTTCTCTCTTGTAGATAGCTTGGTTCTTGTAGACTTTGTGCCATGCCCAGGATGCTTCGGCATCAGCTTCAGGTGCAGGTTCAGCAGCGGCTTCAGCATCAGCTTCTCTCTTGTAGATAGCTTGGTTCTTGTAAACCTTGTGCCATGCCCAAGATGCTTCGGCATCAGCTTCAGGTGCAGGTTCAGCAGCAGGTTCAGCATCAGCTTCTCTCTTGTAGATAGCTTGATTCTTGTAGACTTTGTGCCATGACCAAGAAGCTTCAGCTTCTGGTTCAGCAACAGCGTCAGCCTCTGGAGCAGGCATTGGAGCAGCGAAGGAAAGAGCTAAGAAGGTGTTCAATAAGAAAGCAGTAGATAATCTCATGATTAAGGAAGTGAATGACTATAACAAAGAAGTTATAAAGAGAGGTAAAGAGAAAAAAAGATTAATAAAAAAACCCAGGACAAACCAAAACAAAAAAAGAGGAAATTTAGTGAGTTTAAATATTCCATTTGTTTTATGATTAATCAACTGAGTTTATCTCCACAACCGAAGGGGTAGAGCGATAACTCACAGTTTAATAAGTTTAATTGTATGGCAAGTCATACATCCGTCAATCAAAAAAAATCCCAGCAAAGGTTGAAAAAACATAAGTGATGGAGAGAAAAATAGTTTATTTCAAGATTTGGTTTCAGAAGTGGTTCTTTAGAGACCTCAATTAGGAAGGTATACAGCATATCCACTAACTAATCCACAAAATAGCCAAGCATTAGCACAGCAAGAGTGAACCATTTAAAAATAATTTTAACAGCATAAATGTGCTTCAGATTGGCTCTTTAGAAGCCCTAATTAGGAAATTGTTCGATGGGCCTCCGTCCCCTCCATAGTTAACGACACAATAATTTCTTTATTCAGAATCAACATATGCCACTATAATTGGTAGATTGATTACCAAATAAAGCAAAGTTGATGCAACATTGTAGTGTTTCAAACTATGATCATGCTATTAATGAAGTGCAGTGTGCATGAAAATTTTGAAATAAAGACATGAACTTTGACATTTAATTTCCAAGTCAGGATATGATTGGTTTAATTGGCAGTACTTTAATGTTTCACAATGTAGTCTTTAGAAACCTCAAATAGGTAATATAGAACTGCACTTCACTTTACATGATAGGTAATGGTCTAAATTTGAACACCACTTTATTTTTAATAACATCTATAATTTCACAATCATTAGTGGTACCATCTAATTGATTGTGTTTATTAACTTTTAGAACGCCTAAAGGGGGGTCAATTTTTTCCACTGTTCCGACTAATCTTTGGGATTTACTAATGAATAATGTAGCTTTTTTCAAATCTTCATCTAATTCTAATCTACCAAATTTGACTGTGCTTTTCAAAATTGTTGTATCAGATATCATACTTGGAATGTGAGTATCCTTGAACAGAGTTTCCTCGTCGTCAGTGAGTCCTTGGGGTTTTATCATTGGTAAATTCAATTCACCTTGAATTTCTATTAGTGTTAAACCTAATGGTGTACAGATAGCAGTTGAGTATTTCCCCTGTGATTCCTTACAGGAACTGGTCAACGAGGAGTGTGCCTTTTCATAAGTGATTTCCCTTGATGGCATTATATATGGATTGAGTGTTTATTATGTAGTCTCTACAAGAAGAGTAAACCAGACCAAGAAATCAAATATAAATCTTAGTACAGATATGAAAACTAATAACGCGTTCCAAGTCGTGTATCCCTCAAATTCAATTTCTTTTAAAGGCGGTGGAAGAAAAATATATATAAAAATAGCTTTATGGGTTGATGTGTTACATTTTAGATCAAAAATTCCATTGAAATTTCAAGAACTAGTGGACTAAGTTCTAGAAGGTGGAGAGGATCAGTGAAATTATAAGTAGACAATTAAACGAGGAGGTTAAGTGAAATGAGACAGTATGATACAGGAGAAATACACTGGCAGAAAGAGCGAAGAATTTGACTAAGATGATCATCGGAGACTGCAATATGGGGTAATAGATATGTCTCATTGAAAGTATGCCAGTGTTTTTTTGATCTTATAAGTTCAACATTTTCTATATATAGATATAATTGGGCAGAGAAGGGTTTACTGGAACATGGCTGAGGTATACGAAAAAATGAAGGGTAGTGAAAAACAAATAAACAATTACAATAAACTCCGAACCAACCAGGGATTGATAAACAAGGAGGCAATAATTGATATTGCGTTAAACACTCTGTTGGGTAATCTCGGAGTAGCCGAACAGTAGCAATGAACAACCTAAATCAGGAACCAATCTAATCCATAAACTCCGAAAGATAAACAACACTACAAAGCACGAAAAAACACGAAATCATCAACACGTTTCAACGCGTTAAGTCCATGTACACAAAAAAAAAATATAATGTCTAAACGAAGAAAACGAACTAAACGAGTTGACCCATAAAAAAACAAGTACATTATAGTACTATACTCCGAAGAACGAAGTGCATATATTTTTGGAATTAGCAGTTACCGGTGATAATGACAGATTAGGAATTTTTGACATAGTATAGAATAGATCTTCAGAGGTGAAGCAGATATAGAGAACTATACTAAACGAAGAAGAGAGAATTGGCAATATTAAACACAGCAATCATATTATGGACAGAATTGTTGGGTATGCATTTGACTTATGTGAACCGATAGAATACGTGGACTCTTTTGATAGTTGAATTAGACAGTTAAATAGATAATTAGATAGATAGACCCTTTAAATATAGCAATTATACACAGCTGTGGATATACGTAATCTTTACACCAGCATATATTCCATAACGGGTAAGTAGCGGTAAGTGGGCACCACAGAGATAGACAAGTTGGGTGGGCGAGCACACCAGCGCAACGCGGTATTCTCCCCCCAGGGCAGGCCCCCCCGGTGGAGGTATCTGTCCCCGAGTAAAGCCACAATAGAGCAGCCCTCATCTCATCTCTTTAGTATTGCTGTCAGAAATTTATACACGGTGTCTCCATTAACATGGATTGGTGATAACTTAACCCAATACACTCTATGATGTACTCTATCTATATTAACCAATATAACCAATATATGATATCTAAGAAATATAAATAGAAAAACTAAATTAACTAAAAGTAGAAGTCCCCCCAACAAACAGGTACACCGGACTTCCTCGTATCGCCCACTGAGGAAATTCAGTGTATGATCCCGGAGTCAAAAAAAAAAGCCACACACAACTGCAGCGCTATTAAATAAACAAAACACAAAAATCGAACCACTTATACACAGCTAACAATTTTTTATCATTATATAAACCTTTAATAATTCCCTTGCTTTTATATTCTTTATTTAACTTTAATATAGATATGTGTTAGTATTTTTTATTTTACTATTACTTATATAAATAAACTCCATATTAAATCTAATCAAACATGTTTGCTCGTCAATTATACGTTTCATCAGCCTTCAGATCTCAAAAACTTTTAGCATTAGCTTATATCTCTGTCGGTATTACGGTACCATTCCTTTTACCTTTAAAATATTCTATTGATTCAAATGAAGATGAAAAATCAACAACAGATTTAACTCATGGTCATTTTAATACCAGAAATGCATTCAGAATATAAATAGAAAAAAAAAACATTTATTCCAATACCAACTCTACATTATTCATATTACACAAACCTATTGATTGTTTGTTATTACTGTTACAACTAGCATTGGTGCTACTTCAACATTTTTTTTTTTATATATTCAGGGAATATATATATGGTTTATTACTAGTCTGTGTTAGAGTGTTCTAATACATTTCTAAGTAACAAAATGCTATTCTATATTACACTTTATATTGGTCTGTCTCTCGTTTTTTTTTCTCACTTACTCCTAGGTTTTATTGGTTTCTGGTTTCTTTCTTATCCTGTTTTTTTTTTTGCATTACTCTGTTATCCTTCTTGTTCGGTGTCTGTTTCGTGTGTTTTTCTTTTATCTGTATACCCTTTATTTGAGAAAACTGGTTTCCTCATAAAAGATATACCCAAATCTTCTGTCTTTCTTTTTTATAACTCTTTTAATACTACTACTATATTTTTAAAACTACTATTCTTGTATTCTTAAAACTTTAATTAACTTTAAATAAACTTAGTGCTCCCCATATCTCAAATATAAGGCATTCTTAAAATGTTCATGTTTAATTCCAGGTGGTTTCCCCATTTCAAATGCATCTAATGCTTCCTTCACTGACCAACCTAATTTCTCCACTAAATAACAACATATCAAAAATCCTGTTCTATTTTGTCCATAATGACAATGAACCACAATATATTGGTTTTCTGATTTTCTATTCTTGATTAGTTTTTCCACTAATGAAATGAATTTAACTATACTTATATTATCTGGAATAACTTTAGATTCAGTTTTATATTTAACATACTGAATTCTTTTAAAATCTTTTGGATCATATGATGGTGTATCAGATCCAATATCAACAATGGCAAACACATCTGGATGTTGTCTCTCAAATTCAATAGGATTATGTAAAAGATCAGATTGTCGTAAAGTTTTCATTCCAAGTAGAGGTGATTCCCCAATATCTTCATTAGAATTAACTAATGGTTCAGACAGTGTAACCACTTTATCCCATTTTTCTTTATTTTTCAACCCCCATTTATCACCACTAACAATGGCTTTAACTTTTAAAACCCATGCACAATCAATGTTTAATCTCAGATCTTCAATGAATTGATAAATTATACCAGATAAATAATGTGGTTTATCTAAGAATAATGAATGACGAGCTTGCTCAATTTTTTCTAACTTCACTTTAAATCCAGAATTAATCAAAAATTGTTCAAATTCTTCGGCAACACTAAATGGTGTCACTGGATCATCATCTCCATGACAAATTAATATCTTACATTTTTCACGAGATTCATGAATATTAGCAACAGCTTCCAATAATTGTTTAGACTTGATAGGTGTATAACCATGTAAATATTTCAAAAAAACATTTGAATCCGTATCCAAATTCCATCTAAATTGAGTAAGTCTTTTAAGTAAATCGTCTTCTTCAGGATATATATAAGCATCAACAGATTTTGAATAAAGTCCACCAGTTCTATCCATTAATCTATAAAAATCAAATAATCTAGGGAAATAATTGCAAGTATTCAAAAAACATTTAACCCCAAATGGGATACTTTTAATATGCATTCTTGGTGGTGCAAGTAAACAAACTGATTCAACCATATTAATTGGTAATGCATGAACCAATTTTAATGAAATATGGGTCCCCATTGAATGTGATAACATAATTAATTTTCTATTAGGAAATTTTTGTGTGATAACTTCATATAGAATTCCCACAATAGAATCAGTACTGAAATCATCCCAATTCATTTGTTTTAAACTGTTCTCTAATGAACTTATTTCATCATCTGTGAATTCAGTTAACCTACTGAATAATTTATTATCTCTAATCTTTGGTTTAGAATTACCAAATCCTGGTAAATCAACACCAAATATGTCTGCACAATTACGGAATTCTTGAATTATAGCTTCTAATTGTGATAATTGTCCACCTAATCCATGAATGAATATTAAAATTGGCAATTCTTCAATTTTAGCTAATTGTTCTTCTGCTTGTTTTAAACCTGTTTCATCTATATCTTGAGTGAGTTTTTTAACTGATCTTTTATGGAATTCCCTTAATGGATGGTCACTGTATAATGTACTTAACGTTATTGATTTCAATCTTGGATGATTATTTAATTGAAATGTTTCAACTTTTGAATATTTTTGAACAATTGGACAATCATTAGTTTTCTCTTTTAATATAGTTTTCTCAAATTCAGTATATAAATCATTATTGTAGAATTTAGAAATATAATCTGATGTAGTTATTTGTTGAATTGATTTATCTTGTTGAAGTTTCTTTAAATTATCTTCAGTTAAAATAAATTTGGATGGTGTAGCAGCAGCAGTGGTGGTATCTACATCTGGTGTCATAGACAATGTTGATTCAACTTCATCAGACATACTGTGTGTTTGACTTTGGTTAAACTTAATCGTATTATATTAACTGTGGTATCTCTAGTTTTAGTCATTTTATTTTTTTTTTTTACTTTTCAATAAAGGTACTATAGGTCCCACGTGAATGGTTGTAAGAGACACACCATATATACACTCTTGAGATTCGAAGAACTTATCATAGATCTGATATTATAATATAACTACCACTACATATACACCTATTTTTTTTTTATTTATAATCCATTAAAACATATCTCATATCTATATGTATGGCTTTCAATTATGTACTCCTAGATAAGATTTCCCGATCTGTTGAAAAGAGAGGTAACATCTGTACACCATTGGTAGATGAGGGTGAGACTGATGGATAGTGATGGGTAGAGTGATGATAAGACCTAAGTAGAGAGACAGAGATGGGTTAGTTCGGGGGAAGTTACTAAGTTAAGTTTGTTTTGGTATGGGTAAGAAAGGTTCTACTGTTTATCGAGGACGTACACAACAGACATAAGTGAAGTGTGTATCAACATATTAGATTTGATTACACACGGAGAGATTGTTTGTATAATACCACTCTAGTATCATAACACCAGTAATGATTACATATAACAAGTCTCCAACGTACTTGTTTATCCTTTAGTTACGCAGTGTAATTGCATTTCTGACTTATCACTATCTATCTATTCGTATCACCAAAATAATTTTTTTTTGATTCCCTTTTGTTCTATTCCTAAAACTATTCTTATTCTTCTTATTCTTATACATTATACTTTTCTACCCCGTAGTCAACTCCACATCATGATGCGAGCTAATGTGGATCTCCATCCATCGAATATCTCTTTTCAAAATGATTACCCCATGTATTCGGGCCCCATTAATTATGGATCACAGGCACCGGCTATTAAGGACAAGGAAAACTCTCCCTTGAACTATCTGCTGAATACAACAAACAATATCTTTGAATCCAACAGATCCCCAATGCAACGGAAAAGTTATTACCAGCAACACAGTTTTAGTATCCCAGTGAGACCAATTCAGGCTAGATATTACCTCCTGGGGAAATTGGGGAATGGGAACTTTGGTACTGTCACACTAGCTAAGATTAAGTCTAAATCAATGAGCGCTATCACAAATGAAATGAATGATTCCAAGGGAACACTGCTTGAACCAATTAGAGATTCTAATAAGAAGGCTAACATTGAATTGGTTGCCATTAAAACAATGGCTGAAAGAATGGCTAATCCAAGTGATTATAGATACCTCAAGGAGGTTCAGATTATATTCGCATTGAGATCTCATGCTTGCTTGGTTCAAGTATATGACGTGTTCATTGATAATAATGCATTGACATTACATATAGTTATGGAGTTGATGGATCAAAACCTTTATCAATTAATGGGGAATCGCAAGGAGAAGCTTTTTTCACCACCAACTTTGAAATCAATTCTAGCACAAGTTTTATCTGGATTACGTCACATCCATAAACACCATTTTTACCATAGAGATGTGAAACCAGAGAATATACTCATCATGAAGACTGTGAACTTCTATGGATCAGTGGTGAATATTCCACCTGAAAGAATGGGGGACCCCTACGTGGTTAAATTAGCAGATTATGGATTGGCCAGACACAATTACAATAAACAACCATTTACCCAATATGTATCTACACGGTGGTATAGAGCTCCAGAGATTTTAATGAGAAAAATGTCATACTCTTTTGGTATTGACATTTGGGCATTTGGTTGTGTCATCGTGGAGGCTGCCACTTTTTATCCTTTGTTTCCAGGTAAATCCGAATTGGAACAAATCGTTAGGATTTTGGAAGTTTTGGGTAGCCCCAATTTGATTCCAAACAAACCCCCACCACCTGGTGGATATTGGGTAGATGCTTACTATCTTGGAATAAAACCAGGAGTTAATTTCCGTGAAGTGGATGGCATTCCTTATCACAATTTATTAGCAAGAGCCGATCTCATTGAGGCTGATGGAGCAGAACTCACTGATGTGCTTAAGAAGTGTTTACTATGGGATCCAGAACAACGATATACCGCTCAACAATTGTGTGATATGAAGTACTTTAATCTGTCATTTATAAGGGAAGAGGATAAACTGTTATCAAAACTGGAAAAAGAAACTCAGTCGTTCATGGCTAAGTCACAACAATTTGCTGGTTTAACTGATACAAGTTCCTCCATGACACCACATAGAATCAATATGAACCCGGAAAAGTTCAAAATCAATGCAAACAAATCATTTCAGAGCAATAACAGTAGCCAATATCCATTGAGTCCTTCTCTTCTACAACCAGCACCACCTGTTCCAAGTAGCACCTATTTTAACAATGAAAACATGCCAGACAATAACAGTTCATTACACCACAAAATGCGGAAAGCTCCTCATCTGAACCCTGAAATAATTGATACAATAAAGGGAAACACAAGCAATAACAATAGTTGGGTGATGAGAAATCCAAATGAATTTTCCAGTTCCATGATTGTCAATAGAGAGTCCTCACAGATCCAAGAAGCAGGCCCACTTGTACTAGACAGTGAGAATGAAGATTTGGAAGAGGTGGATGACCCAGAAGAACCTTTGGAGATGTTCTGCTTCCAGGACGCTGATAATAATAGTCTGTTTGGGGTACCCGGGAATTCCTCCCCCGTGCTACCATTTGATAAATTTCAAGATAATTTTAAAGCTTTGGATAATGACATCTCTGTGGAAACCAAATATTCTAAACTGAACAATGATTTCAATGGTAAGGGTCGTAACATAACTGATGAAATCAATTTGGCTATCGATGATAATGATGAAAATTTTGATGATTACAGCAGTAATTTTTATGAATGGACTCCAATTACAAATAACTTGTAAAAGGAAGAAATCTTGGCTTTTTAATTTAATTTAGATAGATTTTAATTTGCATTTCAATTAATTTTTAATTCTTCTTGATATATTTATTCTATTAATTAGTATTTTTATATAGTAAAGATTGTTCAAAATTGAACATAATCTTCATTCTGTTTCAATGATTGATCATTGTCAGTCTGTTGAAGATAAACACCGGTATGAATTTCAACATCAGAATCAGAATCTGATTCCAAATCTGAGGATTCCGCATAATTTTGATGTATTTCATCATCATTAGCACCGATCGCCTTCATATTCTTCACCAATTCTTGTTCCAATTCCGAGAAATCAACAACATCACCATCACTATCATCATCACCTCCATTGTCACCCTTGTTATTATCTAAATCATCATTATCAGCATTTCTAATAACCATTGGTTCTTTAACATCATCAGTGGCTTCATTTGGATCAAAGTAATAACCGGCATGACTATCAGGATTTAATTTGAAATCGTGACCTAATCTACAATTCCCCGATTTCAAACAATATCCATATTCCTGATAATCAGGACATTGGAAGTAATGCTGCAGAGAACAAGAACGACCTAAATCACAATACCCATTGATAGCAAATTGTCTGCAAATTAGTGATTCTCGGTGTTCTAACTTATGTGAATAAATGCAATTTTGATTTGAGCAATTACCTCTTTGAAAATATTTACATGATGGTGCATTATATTGATTTGGAATGTGTGATAAAGGGCATATATTTTGGATTGGACATTTCTTGATTTTGTTTTTGTAACTCAATAAAGAGGAACAAAGAGCTATATGATTTGGTGGATGAGCGTGACTACATTTCGGATTTTTGCAAATACCTAAAATAATTTTAGAACAAGTTAGTAAGTGGATGAAAGGGGGGTGGAGGGGGGAGGGGGAATAATTGTTTTGCAATATATGATAAACGTACCAGTTCTAGTAAAGTATATACATGGTTCTTTCAATGTTAGTGGAGGTCTAAAACAATCAACCCGAGCGTTATCTCGGACATCATTAAATGTTAAGCATTGGTTAGTATATAATTTTGCGTTAGTGAAGATAAATGTTGACATACAAGTTCAAAGTTTCTATATGATAATCACCGTTGTAATCCTTGATATATTTCCTGTCTTTGTAAGTTAGTACAACTTTTAAATCGTTCACAGATGATAATTCTCTTTTAGTGTCAATGAACTCTGTGGAAACTAAGGACAGGGTGTTACCACAGTTGGTTAGTACAAATTTCAAATTATCCAATATGAATCCATTCTTGTAATTAAATTTAAGTCTGTTTGTATAGATGTTCTTCATTAACAATTTTTTCTCTTTATCCAATTGTTTAATTTGTGATAATTTCTTTTTGAATCCTGGGTCATATGTATTACTATTAACCAGACATGTTCCTCCCTTTGTTTTAATATAATTGATCCGCTGTTCAACAAGTGGTTTATTCTCATCTTGTTGGGCAAGGGCGTCGTTTTCGCCTTGTTGTACTGGCTCAACGGAACTTGATCCCACTGGAGTGAGTGATCTACTCTTGGAGGCACCTCTAAGTTTTGGTTTACCGTTGATCACACCTCTTGCCTTCACAAATGGATAAGGGTATGGTGATGGTGTATTTGGCTTCTTAATCTTACTTTGCATAGTTTGCTGTTGTTGTTTGATCCGCCTTTGCTTTTGTTCCAATTGTTGTTGTACTTGCTGCCGTTGTTGTTTCAGCGTTGCCTCTAATGCGGCCATTCGCTGTCTTATTTGCTCCGCCTCTGATTCAAGTTCTGACATAGTCTAGGGAATCCTTTATATTAGCATCTATGTGTAATCTAATGAATTAAAGAAAGACTATAGTGTTATTTAGATAAACATTAAAATAAAAATATTTTTTTTTTGTCTGTGTGTTTTAGAAAGTTTTTTCAATCTATTTAGATCTGATTACAAGATATCCTATACAAATCCTGATAGTTTATAATAATCAACTAATAATGTCATCGTACACTAGAAATGAGATCAAGGAATATGCAATTGGTGCAATGAGAGATATTCTTCCCTTGGATGACGATACATTATCACAAATGATTGATTACGCTATGACTGAATTTCATACAAGACAAGAAGTGAGTCAACATTTCATGAATTTAGTCGGAGAATCACCAGATGCATTGGAATTCATAACGAGGTTCTCTAATATGTTATTTGGTGACCCTGAAGCTGCTAAGGGTAAGTCAAAATCACCTACTCCTAATTCTACTTTAACGCCGACGCCGTCTTCCGCTTCGATTCCGTCATATGCCCAACAATTGGGTACTACATCTACTGATAACAACAGCAACAAACCTACGTCTAAGAGTGCACCTAAGATTATGAAGATTGTGTCAGGTAAACCAGGACAGAGAACTAAAATATTGACCACCAAGGCTGTCCCACAGAAACCCAAAAGCAGCGGTAAAACTGTTTGGAACAACCCTGAACCCTCTAAACAGAACCCCACACCGGCTCCTACCACAAGCAAAAGATTATCTAAGAATACATCATCAGGGGCAACTACTTCAGAATTGCTTGATTTAAAGCCAACAACACAGGCTACCATCAAATCTAATACCGAGTTTAGTAAGAAAAACACACAGAGAAAGCTGAACAACTTAAAAGATTTAGATTCTGCCTTAGCTGAAATAGAGACACTCCATGATACAGACCACAATGATGGTGTGAGACGTGTGTGCAATTGTAATGCCACTCGTCATCCATTATTTGAGATGTTTCCTAATTGTTTGAATTGTGGTAAAATCATTTGTATTAGAGAGGGATTACAACCTTGTTCATCTTGTGGTAAGAGTTTACTCACTAATGATGAAAGATTACAAATATTGGAAGTGTTAAGAAGAGAAAAGGAGGAGATAGAGGGTAAGAAACCAGTGAAAGTGGATGAAAGTAATAACAAGCAAAAGAAGAAGAACAAGATCAAGATATCTATCAGTGCAGCTGGACAAAACAATTTCAAGATTCAGGAGCAAGTGTTTAAGAAGATTGAAAGAAAGAGAGAACTAGAAAGAGAGAAGCAGGCAGAGGAACAGAAGGCGAAAGAGGAAGTAGAACAAGTTCAAAAGGAATTGGATTATTATAACTCGATAAAGGGCAAGGATGATGAATTAGTGAAGGCACAGGAAAGGTTAGACACTTTATTGAATTTCCAAGATAATGGTGCACAGAGAACCAAGATTATCGATCAGGCATCGGATTTTGATGCACCAACGTCATCAGGGAATCTTTGGGCTTCACCCTTAGAGAGGGCACTTCAATTGAAGAGACAACAGAAGCAGTTAAGAAAGCAGGAAGATGCAGAGAGGGATAGAACCGGTCGTGGTAAAAAAGTGTTAGATATGACCATCCGTGATGGGAAGGTGTTCATGAGGGAAGTCTCTGCGACTGCTGAGGAGCCTGAGAATTTATCTGATGATGAAGAGATTAAGGAATTACAAGGTGAGATTAATAAGGAGAAGATGTCTGAATTCCAAGAGAATATCAAGAAGCTATGGGATTACGAAGGTGATAAAAAGAAATGGGTTAAACCAGTGTACGTTGGTCATACTCTCAGTGAAGAACAACAGAAGGAGGAAGACTTTGAAGGTCAAGAGGAATTACAATTCCCAACCATTGGTAAGGTTGTTCAAATTGGTGATACTGAAGAACAAGAAAATGCTATATTTGGTCTTGTCGGTATTTAATAAATCTTTTACTTTATATATATATAAATTAACCATAATTTACCCGGTCTTATAGATTAAACCCTGCTTTGTGAAAATTTTCACTCACTCACTCTGTAGAGCGTATATAAATTGAATTGAAAATCTTTTTTTTTTAATTCTTTTTTTCTTTTACCTATTCCTTTTTAAAGAACCTATCATCAGTAGTGGTTATACTAATACAGTATAATTATTATTTATTATAGGACCATTTGATAGTTGATTACTCAGTCATTATGACTGTTTTAGGCAAAAATTTATATCGATCGACATCAAGTATCAGCTAAATGTCATTCCGACTTGCCTAACAAACAAGCCACGGTTGACGTTTCGTTTCAGGTTCTTAGATCACAGTGAAATGCGTTAGTGATTAGCCATATTTGTTTCAAATATAATGATGGATTCAAGTACTCCATACCAGTGTACTATTTTCTATTGGATCCATCCAACTAATTGTGTTTGTACATTCTTTTTTTTTTTATTATTTTATTTTTGGCTACTGATGACTACATACCCCAAAGTAAATAAGAGTAAACTAGTAGATGAATTATTCATTGATATCGTATTTGTTTTTTTCATTAAATAAGCTAAAAAAACCATGAGCTGAAAACTATGTACAAAAGATAGAAGAAGAAGAGGAGGAAGGGGGAAAAACAACAATAGGATGTATGTGAAGTGAAGAAAAGATAAAGAGAGTGTACATGATCACTAGAGAAAAGAAAGTGTCTCTTCTTTAGTTCTATTGATAATCCATATTATAACAGATCAACAGTGTATGTTTAAATTATGCGATTGAAGATGGGGATATGCTATATGTCGAATTATTCTTTCTTATCCCCCGGCTTTCCCGTTTGATTGTCTGCTTCCCTCGCTTTCTGGAATTCCTCAAGGTATTCCATTTCATTCTTGATTCTCTCTAAGGCTCTATACACTTTAGATTGCACGTAGAAGGATCCACCATTTTCCTTAGAATTTATATCAAACAAGTAATCATATTTCTTTTGAGCAGTCTCCATGGATAACCCACTGGTATCCACATCTAAGATCTTGCATGCTTCATCTAGGGCAATGTCTCCATCTCTAGATTTAGTTGAACTAGCTGAAGCGGCCTTGTCCTTGCCATTGTTACCGGTAGCTTGTTGAGCTGTAGTAGCAGCGGCAGCTTGCTTATAAGCTTCAGTGAAGGCTCTACCAAACACCTTGGCACCCGTGTAAACAACCTGAACTAATATTCTATGAGCCATTGTTTAATAGAGATATGTATACGATAGAGAAAGGGTATTTAATATACACATCCCATCATCAAAATCGATCTTTAAAATGAAAAAAAAAAGTTCAAAAGAGAGAACGCATAACTGTAATGTACAATACTCCGAGAAGTCCACGAGAGTTATACCACATTATAGAGATCCATCGAGTCGATTCTAAAAATATTACGTCGATTAACGTCGATAATCATCTTAACTGTGCGGCTCATTAATCGTTTACTATATTCAAAATAAGTCAGTTATAACGAGCTAAACGAATTAATTGAAGCTAAACGAAGACACATTGA
This sequence comes from Ambrosiozyma kashinagicola, assembly GCA_001599075.1. Taxonomy (NCBI): domain Eukaryota; kingdom Fungi; phylum Ascomycota; class Pichiomycetes; order Pichiales; family Pichiaceae; genus Ambrosiozyma; species Ambrosiozyma kashinagicola. Next base: position 496,178 of record BCGA01000007.1, read on the forward strand.
ACTTACCATATTTTTATTTGTTTTCTTTCATAATTCTATCATTCAATAAGGATTACCAATTCTATTATAAGAGAGATTAATTCAATACTAATTAATACCCTATCTCCATTTATTATATTTCTTTATTTCAACCTATTTTATAAATAAATAGGACTGAAAAAAAAACAAAAAGAGAATAGATCCTTTCCCACACGATAGTTGAACTCTCTCTAATAACCCCATTTACTCTTCGTTATTTCGTTCTAGAATACCCATATCAATAACTATAACTCACTGATAGATTTAACCTCACTACTGGACATTTCTTTCACATAGATCAAAGTCTGTTATTTATTTATTTTTTTTTGCTCGTTATCGTTTCATCATAACCTTCTCCTCCCAGTTTTCTGGTACTCCCACAATATTTATAAAACAATGTCCAGCAATAACGAGGACACCAATAATACACCAGAGATTCAGGATAATGAGGCTGCCGGTCTTTTGATGCTATTCTCTCATCAGACTGCTCAACCTAATGCAGCTTCCCCCGCTGCTACTGCTCCTGCTACTTCCACCTCCACACAGCAACCAGAGCTGAAACAACAACCAGAACAACAACAACAATCACAACATCAGACAGAACAACCCCTACCCAAACAGGATGAACCTAAGAAGATGTCTAAAACAAGTTCCACTAAATCTGATCCACAGTCTGTGCCAATGTTGTCTACGCCCTCCGGTAGTGTGAAATTGAGTCCACCGATTAGACATGTTGAACAATCTCATGTGACAACATCTCCAGGACCTGCAGCGGCAGCACTGGCTAGTGATAACCGGTCCAATAAGGCAATGGTGGCTGCCGCTGCCCTAGCTGCCGCTGCCATGGCATCTTCAGGGGGTGCACCTTTACCACATCAAAAGCGTCATAACCATAATCATAGCCATAATCATAACCATCATGCTCAACAACAAGATAAAAGAAGCAGCTCGACATCAACATCAACAGAAAACTCAATCCCTGAAGTGCCAGCTAAGGAGACTAAAGATCAATCCACAACTGTGAAACCAAAACAAGAACAAATAACAACATCTGTGAAATCAACTGAAACTCAAGAGAAACCAGAGGCTGTTACTCCCACCATTGATGATACGAAGATTGGCACTCCACACGGAACACTCAAAAGATCAAGATCCATTTCACCTAATAAAAGAGGATCCAATACACAAAACTCAACATCATCTAATTCAATATCGACTCCTCCACCGTATGCTGTTGATCCAGATTCTGGTGCAATTGGTTGTATCTGTGGTTATGATCATGATGATGGATTCACGATTCAATGTGACCGTTGTTTCAGATGGCAACATGCCGTTTGTATGGGAATCACAGATATGGATGAAGTGCCCGATAATTATTTGTGTTATTTATGTGATCCTGATTCAAATATTAATGCAGAGAGAGCACAACGACTTCAGGAGGCTAGAATGCAACCTAAAAGAAGAAAGTCATCAAATACAACTGATAAAAAGACTGATCATGCAAAGCCAGGTAGCGCTTCTGCACAGGGGACACCGACTAGTGCACAAAAAGTTAAGAAACGGAAAACCACCGATGAAGTTGATGGTGCAGAAGCTGTGGAGAGATATCAAACATTATATTTGGATATTGAACATTTGGAATTCAAGACAAGTGCAGTGAAATCGTTGATCGATAAATTACCAAAATTGATAAAAAAGAAATCCGCCGTTGTGAAATTGAATTCAGAAGATGAATTGAAGAAACGGTTGGTGAATCCAACCACAGCACTCACAGTGAAATCACCACCAGAGAATGCAAAGGCTAAATTCACTGGGATCTCCAAGTTGGGTCTGTACGCTTCTAAGACTATCAAGGAGGATCAATTTGTCGCTGAGATGTTTGGTGAACTCGACTTAAAGGAGGATTACATCGCAGAACAATGGAACCAATATTGGTTATTCGGTTGTTGTAAACCTAAAGTGTTTTTCCATCCTAATTTACCCATTGCCATTGATGAGCGCGGCATGGGTAACATCACTAGATTTGTTCGGAAATCGTGTAAACCTAACTGTGAGATTAAAACGGTGATTGTGAATAAGACTGAAATTCGATTTGTGTTAGCTGCATTACAGGATATTAAATCAGACCAAGAATTGACATTACCATGGGAATGGGATGTATCTCATCCTATTAGATTGGTTGCCAATAATGAAATTAGTTATGAAGATTTGAGTCAAGATAAGAAGCAAAGATTATTAAATTCTATTCAATGTGTTTTACATTTGACTGAATGTGCATGCCCTAGTACCTCCAATGAATGTCAAATTAATAAGATCAAAAAGATCACATCTTATATGCAAAGAAACACCAGAAAGCAGAACGCTACAATGAATGCCATCCATATCACACCTACACCTAACCAAGAGTATATTCCTATCATGAACAGATTCTATGCTAGAGATGACATTATGATGAAGCATGTTAGAGAATTGAATGAATTAGATTCATCTAGTTCTGATTCTAGTACTCCATCTCCTGGTACTATTGAAGGTAACAACGATTCCGCTATTGTGAAGAATTTAGATGAATGTGATATTGATGAATCTAAGTTTAAACCATTTAAGGCTAAATCTATTTTAGATTCTACTGCTATTCCACCTAAATTCCAAATAATGAAGAATTATCTTGCTTCCAGTGTCGCCACAGATGATGTTGTCCTCGAAGAAGAGGAAGAACAAGAAGTGAAGAAGGAACCCGAAGAAGTTGCTGATTTGTTTGTGCCATTCCAGGTGAACCCAAGTAAATTAGTCAATTTGAATTATAGTGGGTCACCAACTGGGGTTCTACAAGAGATTAATACTCCAATGGAATTGAAAGCTGAGAATGGTGAAGTACTATTAGCCGGTGGTATAGCTGCCACAGTGGGCGCTGCAAAAATTGCTGGTGGTAGTGGTGGTGTCGATGGCGGCACTGATGGTGGTAAAAAGGAATCCGAGAATGTTTCTAATAAACCAAAGGTTGTGAAGAAATTTAGTTTAGCTGATTACAAACGGAAGAGTAAAAGTGTCATTCCTGCTTCAACATCGAATGGCGGATCCAATTAGAGCCTTTATTTATTTTATTTATTCTAATAATGCTTTTCATGTTCCTGTTTTTTTTTCTTTTCCTTTATTCGTTATATATTTATTTTTTTTTAATGCTAATGTGTATATTAATTCAATATTGTTTAAAATAACTTTTCTTTTTTGCAACCAGGCAGCGCAAATATTTTTTTTTTCGTTGCGGCGTGTGATGATGAAAAATCGGAGCTGAGAAGCTCATCTCCATATCGGAGTATTTATTACAAGTTAAGTTATAGTGGTGATTTTATAGTGATGCGAATAGACAATTATTAGTAAAAGATAGAGTATAACCGAGAGAAAAAAAAGGAGAGAGGAAAGGAATCACGAAATCCATATAGAGGAAATAAAATAGGGGTAAAGAAAAAAATATCGTAACAAGAATCAAAGACAAATAGACCCAATGTCTTGATGGTATATAACTTATTTAGCAAGGAAGAAAGGGGAAAAGATTAGTACAAGAAGCAACATATGTATGCCATTTCTGGCACAAATGAGGGGAAATTAATTTAACAAACTTTTAATGGAGATAGTCTTTGGATATTTTGGAACCCTCGTATTTGAGTAAGCAGGCATGAAATTTGTTGTACTATGAAGGTCACCAATTGGGATATCAGTGTTGAACTTACCATCATTATGGTAAGTGAATGCAGCGAGAGTTGGAGAAGTTAATGGAGATATATAATGTGATCCATTAGCGGAACACACCGACCCAGTTGATTGTGGAGATGAAGGACATGATGAACAAGAAGATGCTGGTGATAATTCTGGAGAAGCACAAGTGTTATTACCACAGGTAACGTTAGCACTTTGTTTAGCCATCTTGAGAGCTCTTTTCTTACGTTGAGAGGCTGTTGGCTTTCTTTCTGGTTTTTTGATTTGTTCAGCTGTTGGGTAAACACAGGTTAACATATTTCTGACGCAACCTGAACATGAAGGTTTTAATTCATCACATTTCTTCTTTCTCTTACGACAACAAAAGCAACCAGTTTTAGTTCTAGTTATTTTCTTCTTTGGCGTCACTTGATGACCAGCAGATGTGAGAGAGATGGGACTTTGAGATAGCGTTGATGCTAAAGATAATTTTGGGGAAGATGTAGATTCATCATCATCAGATGAATTTGGAGGGCTAGCAATAACTGGGGCTGCCTTAGCGGGGGTAGAAAGTTTTATAACTTTCTGGTATTCACGGTAAGTAGTCATTTAGCAAGTTTAATTTATGTAAGTCTATGACTGATGAAATAAGTAATACAAAACTACAAGAAGAAGAAGAAGAAAGAGAAGAAGAAATGAAAGAATAAGCAATACAGAAAAAAAAAATAAGTCATCCATAAATATACCATGAATCCACTTAGAATCAGTAACAAAAATAGCATTACAATAACTGAAAACTAAAAAAATTTCACCGTTTATTTTCAGTTTACACATCGCAAGGAACGCACAAAGGTAAAAAAGACCGCGTTACCTAATTAGGATACATTTATTAACTTTTCTTAGTAACCAACAGCGATTAAAAGTAACCGCGACCGAGTATTGTATCCATTTTAAGAATATAAATTACGACAAGGGAAACTAATAGAGAATGACTAATTACTTCTAAAAATGGCAATCAACGCCTAACGTATCTAGATCATGCTCGGTAGCCGGATTTTCTTTTTTTAGAGAAAAACAAAATATAATTAATTAATAAAACAAATAATAAAAATATATATATAAAAAAAAACATAAATAAGTAATAAAAAACTAAGCAGAAGCTAACTCTGAAAAGTATTGTCTTAAAATTAAAGATAACATCTCTGGTAATTCTTTGATGTTATGAACGACAACGTAAAATTCGAATGGGAATGAATCTAAATATCTATTGAATTGCATCTTACCCTCAACAAACTCAACTTGTGTCATATCTAATATGGATTGATTGTTATTGACACCATCAATGATGACAAACACTAACATGATCTTCTCCTCACGGGCACGTCTAACTAATCTTTCAATGTCTTCATGCTTTTCACAGACACCATCAGATAGAATAATTTGTAATTGCCATAAATCAGAATCACCCATGGATCTAGCATCATTGAAAATCTTGATTGACTTATTGATTAACCGATGGATGTCCGTCTTAGTTTCATCAAATTTAAATGATTGGAAAACACGAACACCAGATTCAGCACTGAATGGCTTCTCAAATGGATGAACAATTTCAGTATTTTCACCAAACTTGGCAATAGCCAATTGACCAGACTCTAATTGAGTGAGAGCCTTAGACACTAAAGTGATACTTTGGAATGCAATATCAACGGATTTCGATTCAGACATGGATTTAGAATCATCAACGGCAATCATAATTTGATATTGTCTCTTACTAGGCTTGGTTCTTCTTAACCAAATTTTATCCTTCTTAAATTGTGATGCAATATATGGAATGATTCTCTTCATGTTTAATCTCTTACCAGTCTTATAATCACCTTTCAATTTAGTAGCTAAAGTAGGTTCCAAGATTAATCTTAATTGTTCACATAAACCGGCAGTCAATTCCTTGGTGGCATCGTCGGACTTCTTCCATAATTCTTGGGATTCCTCATATGGACGTAATTCCACAGTAGATTTAGAATCAATATCAATAATTTCATCATCGCTAAACTCGGAATCAGAATCATCATTGACATCATCAATCTCCATCTTCATGAAATCTTCGTCATCATCGATAACCTTCTTTCTTTCACCAACTTGGGCACCGGCAGATTGTCCATTGAAATCATCTTGATTTTCTTGGGCATCTTGGATCTCATTTTCATTCTTTTCAACTTCTTCTTGATCATGATCATCTTTTTCTTCCTTGTCTGCACCACTAGAATTCTCATCTTTTTCTTCTTCAACATTCTCTTCGTCATCGTCAATGGCCATCTCTTCATCAATAGATTGAATCTGATCTTGATTAGCTGACCCCAAGGCCTGAGTTTCATTATTAGTGTTATCACCCTCCAAGTGTTGGAACTCGTCTGGACGTTCACCAGATTTTTGATCAACCATGTCATCATCGGTGGCCTCTTTGATTTCTTGTCTTCTTCTATGAAATTCCTTTAATGAATCACCTAATTGTTTCAATGATTCAGATGCCATATCTCTAGAACTATCAGTTTGTTCAGGTTGATCATCTTCTTCATCTTTTTGTTTATCAGCATCATCTTGGAAATTGGCTGATCCACCACTGGCACCAACATTATCTTGTTCAACTTGCATTTCTGCATCGGCACCTTCAGATTCCATACCTGTATTTTGTTGTGCAGCAGTTTCTGCATCAATATCGTCGTCATCATTGTTACCGTCTTCAGCACCATCTAAACCTTCAATGTTATCTTGATCATCATCTTCATTGTTATCCATTTTAGATTCATCTTGTTTATTCTCATCACCATCAATCAATTCTTCTTCTTCATTTTCCACTCCACCTTCTTCGTTGACTTCAGCATCATCGTTACCTAGATTTTCATCATCTTCTTCATTTTCACCTTCTTGTTCTTCAACATCTTCATTCGCATCATTATGCTCACCTTCAACTTCTTCGTCTTCACCTTCTTCATTCTCAATAGGTTCATCGTTATCCATATCAACATCCATTTTATCATCTTGTTGGATTTCATCTTCGTTATCATCTAACTTATCTTCAAACCCGTCATCACCTTCAGCTTCTTCCTTGTCATCATCTCCTTCATTCTCTGAATCTAAATTGATCTCTTCAGGTAAATCTAAGACTTCAGCCTCAGGAACTTCGGCATCCAATTGCTCATTCTCATCGTTTCTAACTTCATCATCTTGTTGACCAACATTGTCTTCTTCTTCAGCTTCATCATCATTCTCATTCTCATCACCTTCTTTGGATTCTTCAGGTTCTTTATTGGATTCATCCTGTGGATTCTCCTTGTTATCTTGTTGTGGTTTTTCTTGATCCTTAGATTGATCTTCGTTATCATCAACACCCTCCATATCATCATTCTCATTCGAATCTTGTGGCATTTTATCAGAGTCTTTCTCCTTCGAATCATCAGCGGCCTCCTCATCCCACATCTTTTCATCAATGGCATTCGGATCGGAATCATCCAAGTCATCTAACTCCTCATCCAATTCATCTTCTTCTTTGTCATCATCACCTTCATCACCATTCTCATCATCTTCAGGTGGGGCATTTTCCAAATCACCAGCCATGTCACCCTCGATATCAACAGCATCGTCATTGTCATCTTGATCATCTTGATCTCTATCTTCTTCATTTGGCTGTTGTGCTTGTTCTGACAAATCTTCATCGTCTTCGGCATCATTGGAATTGTTTGTAGCACCCTCACCATCACCTAATCCGGTACCTTCATGTAAATTGTTATCCTCCTTAGATTCTTGAGGCGGTTCTGGAGAACAGAACCCATCCTTGGAGATCTTATATAACAAGTATGATAAATTGTATGCACCGTGAGAAATGTCAATGTAATTATCTCTCAATTTCAAAAACACAGTGTTAACCAAGTTTTGGTAATGCTTGATGCTAGGCATAGAGTATGAAACCAAAGCCTTAACTTGTTTGCTCGTAGTTTCATCGTATTCAACCTTGTTTAACAATTGGATACAATCGGTGAATTTAGATTTCATCACTAATGGATACAATAGCTTAGCATATCTGGCCAATTTACTTTGAGATGCCACTAACCAACCATTCTCATCTTCATCGATGACACCAGATTCTTCTTGGAATGTACTGATCTTTTGAACAGATAAAATGATAGAAGTCATTAACTTACGGAAACTTAATTCAACCTCTTCAATAGTGTTCGCAGATTCGGCAGAAACAGGAGATTCTACATCAAAGCTAAAGGTTTGTGACCTGATCCAGTCCAAGACAAAATCAGCAACAAAGGCAACTGAAGAGTTTGAGCCTCTCCAATTCACTAAATTAGTGGTGAAATTAGTTAAGTGTTCATTAATGAATTTAGCAAGCTTTAAATCAGAATCCAATTGAATTGTTTTCTCATCTAATCTCAAATTTTCAGCAAATGACTTAAACTCGTTGAAAATAGCAGTGGCACATGATTTACCCGTGAATTCACTTGATGCAGACATGGCTTCTAATGCTAAATCAATGACAATAGGAATCCATTGCTTCAAAACTTGAGCTTGATCACGGTAAGTCAAAGAATCAGCAAATCTAGATTGCTTTAATAAGTTGACGTCCTTATCTAAAGTGATTAATGAGAGATCAGAGACAAACCCATCGATACTCTCAGATAAACCAGAAACAGTACTCAACACTTGACGACCAGTAACCAAAGAAAACAACAAATTCTCGGAGGCAGACAACCCCTTCAAGACATCAGTAGGTGGAACCTCGGCATTGACATCACTGACACATGCTCTCAATCTTGGTAACAAATCTAGTAATCTAAAGAAGTAACCATCTGATTTCTCAGCATTCGAACCAGCTAGAGTCTTAGAAGTAGCAATGATAGCAGTCACAGAACTCAATGATTTTTGCACATCGGAAGTTAAATGTAATCTCAACCCCATTTCTTTTAAGTCACGAAGAGTATCACTCAATAGCTTACGCTTTTGGGTCTTCAAATTGGCACATATCTTCTTGTTCTCTTCAGTCAATTGTTTAGGAGTTTCCTTTCTTAATCTTTCACTTGCTGAGACAATATCAGTTGTGTATTCATAAAAACCCGGAAGAGTTTCTTCGCTAATTCTGTTAATGTAAATACCCATGTTCTTGTTGACAACCAAAACATTACGCAATCTAGCAGCTCTGTCATTCCATGTGGAAATTTGAGAGACAACATCAGTAACATCCTTGTAATCCGGAATAATGAAATCAGTGTTCAAAGTTATCTCCTTCTTAGAGATAACAGTTTTCTTTGATGGATCTAAACCGGATTCAATGATTTGAGTAATTGATTGAGTCAACACAGCACGGTATTTACGAATGATCTTGTAAAGACTATGATGAGAACGACGGGAACTTTGTTTCAATGCATCAACATTGACATCCTTCCAACTAGCTAATAAGATAACTTCATTGACATCCTTCTCCAATTTGTTCTTCACAGTTGTAATGTTATCATCAATGATATTCTTGAATTGTTCATAAAATGCAACAACATTCCATAGAGAATCACAAATATTGGATTCTGGAGCTAAAATACGGACATGGTTGATGAATGACTTTAACAATTCAATCCTGTAACCAAATTCACCATAACTAGTTTGAGAGAGGAAAATATTGACAGCGGCAATTACCTTGACTTCATTTTCACCACCATAGAATTCACCCTGGGTGGCTGGAACAACAATGGATTCAAATAGATGGAACCACCATTTACCCATACTCTTTTGGATTGTTAAATCTTCATTGACGAAGACTTGCTTCCATGAAATCAATTCAAGCTTTCTCCAAGAGACAACTAAATGAGCTAAAGAATCAGAGTGTGTCTTCAAAGAAACACCAGAGTGAGCATACTTCTCCCATTCACTGACAAATGTGTAAATTTGTTCAACCTTAGCTAACAAACGGAAAATAGGAGTACTAGATGGATACTCTAAGAATTCATTACAGATTCTGAATAATTGTCCAAGTGTTGCGTGTTCTGGCCATTGCTTTAGTAATTCATGGACAGAACCTTGAAGTTTCAAGATCACAGCGCCCGCATTTGTGGCTTCATAAGAATTGTAACCTTTGTAGAAATCAATGTCTCTGGAATCTTGTTTGTCTGTGAATTTGTGACTTGATTTAGATAATTGAGAAATTATAGAAACAAATGTCGATGGTGAATTGGTTAATGAAGCATCAGTAGCAGAGAGCTTTTCTAACAATGACACAATAGATGAACCTTCAGAAACTAAGTCGGAAAACGTAATATCTTTATTGGATGAACCAAAAATTGAGACATATGATTTAGCAACCTCAAAATAGACATCATCAGTATTGAGATTCAATTTTGATTCTTCAGAATCATGCGTATCAATCACATCCTCTGAATCTGGGAACATCTTCATGAAATCCTTTTCAGCATCAATTGTTGGATCTGCAAATTTGAAAACACCTTGTTGAACTGACTCAGCTTCTTCTTGCTTCAAACGTCTTAAGGTCCATCTGTAGTACATGGATAACAAAGTATCATTGGTGATTTTTTCAATGTTATCGTATGATAATTTACCTTGGTACAAGTGGTTGACTGCTTTTAGGGAAAAAGCATAAATTCTTTCAACATCCAAAGAATCAATAGACACATGCTTAACCTTGAAACGTAGTTCATTGAAAATACCTTCAATCTCCAATGGCTGAGTAAACGTTGTGAGATTGATTGGCCACAGTAAAGAGTTATAAGATCCAGACATATCTTCCATATCAGCAGCAACAAGTTCAAGACCCAGTTTGATACAGTAAATATAACCAATGAGAAGATCGTTAAGATCTGCATATCTAGTGAATCCATCCTTCAATCTTAAGATAAATTGAGAGGAGTTCTTGCCGAAATTATCAATTTGAGATGATAGCTTGGCCGTCAACTTGGTAGCAGACTTCAATAGATTCTGGATGTGACCATTGCTAATTGTGGAATCAATGAAAGAGGACCATTCATCAAACAAAGTATCAATAGATTCACCACTACGGAACACACGTGGCTTACTAGGAATCTTGCTTTCATCAATCTGTGGAATCAACGTTTCCGCGTACAATTTCGAATCACCAGAAGAAACAACACGAATGATTTCCCATGATTTGGTTGTATTCTCGATCAAATTTTGTAAATCGATGAAGTTATCGTACATAACATGATCAGTGATAGCTGGATCATAAGCTGAACTTGGCACATATAATTGAAGGAAACCACACCCAAAAGTGACAAAGGCTTTACCCAGATTCTCCTTTGTGATAGTTGTTTGAAGCAAAATTAAAGAAGGTGCAAAATAGTTCATAAGAACATTGGAAAATGTAGTCAATTCGTAGAGTTCAAGCATGTGCTCAAATTCAACGAAAGTTTCCTTACAGTAGGTACCCTGCTCTAATGAGTTAATGAATTGATCAAAGTCTGAACAGTCACCCAATGGTTCGCGATATAAACGACACACATAAACAATCCAGTCAATTATAATCACCTTGAAAGAAGCTAATTGATTTCTTAGGACAGCTGGAGAACTGGACACCAGTTCAGAACCCAAGAACTTGAGATCCTTCAAGAATTCATCGATCTTACCACCAGGTAGATCCTTCATGCCATATGCGAATGAATTCAAGTTTTTCAGAAGAGTTTCATTGAACATTGACTTAACGTGGCTTGTGTTGTCATCCTCCCAAAGGAAATTAAACACCCTTGGGAATGGCTTGAAAGCTGATTCTTGGTTAGATTTTAAAAGAGAATAAGTTGAATCACCAGCCAATGAAGAGAGCGAAACGAACTCATCAGTAAGAGGAATCTTACCATCAAGGGTCTTCGAAGAATGGATGAAGTTGAGAAGGAGCTTGAATGGATCTTGAAGAATGTGGGAACGAGGGTTCAAAAACTTGGATGTAATTTCCTGTAGATTTTCGATTTGAGTCTTGAGCATACTAATAGTATCTTCAAAGTCAACAGCTTGAATTTGTTGTAAACAATCATCAAACAACCCTAAAAAGACCTTCTTCAAGTCATTGACAGACTGTAAGTTCTCTGAGAACTGCTGGAAGGCAACTTTATCAAACTCTTCAGCAACAGAGCAAAGCAATTCCAAATTTGACCATCCTAGTTCTGAAGAAGGGTAAATAGCTCTCGAATTTTCCCAAAGTAATTCCATTGCAGAACCCTTAGAGAGTGCTAGATCAGCCGAGAAGGTATCAACAGCTGTAATAAATGATCTCAAGTGATCTGATTTTTCTTCCGAAGAATATAATTCAATCCATTTCACAATTTCATTTTGGTAAACACGGATCTTAGACTCATTCTGGATAGCAGAAGTTTTAAGAAGATTCTTCCATAGTATAATTAGCTCAAAGAATAATTTAAAGTAACTTTCATTGTTGAAGACAGATGTATCTTGTAAACAAGAAGTAATTTCATCCTTAATAAAATTGAAAGTTGCACATATCAATTCAAATATCTTTAATCTAGGAATTCTCTTAATATCTCTTCCGAATGCAGCAGCAGCAGATCTCTCAATATAACTCAAATCCAATGGCTTGATAGTTTGAGATCTCTTGATCAAGGCATTAAGTGATTCAGATCCCTCAGATAATAAGGTGATAAGTTGAATAAAATATTGGGAAGCATCAGTTGTCAAAAACACATTGCTCTCTGAAATTGTTGGCAGAATGTAAACATTTAACAAAGGAACCAATGATTGGTTAAAAGTATAACCTGGATACTGTTTTAGTATACTATTCCCCTTGAGAGTCTCATAGAGTTGCAACAATGAATTGGTCAGACCAGTTTGCTCAAAGAAACTCAAATTGTAGGCAACCTGTTCGCAAGACTTAGACTGGCTTTCATCAAACTCAGAAGAGGCATGAATAGTTGAAACAAGCATTTCAGAGTCAGATATAAATGCACCAGGGAAACAAACACTTAACTGTCTGGTCAATTCAGCACCAAACTCAGAGGAACCAGAATCAATTGCATCTATTAAGAAGGAAGGATACCTGTTTGTAGAATCATAATTATTAACAAAAGAGGAAACTGTCTTTCCACCAGTATATGTGCTAATATTTAGATCGCTTAGACCTTGATCAATTGTTTCTGATTTTTCAATCCTGCTAGAGTAACCAAGCAATTTTCTATCAAATGAAGTGGTACGTTCGTCTAAATTGTCTAAATAGATTTCAACACCTCTGTTTCTCATAGCTCTTGATAATTCACCATACTTTGGATCAGCAGTCAAGAATAGTCTGAAATTTGGATGAGGCTTAATAACACGAGGAGAACCATCATCATTAGTACACTCATTAACAATAAGCATACCATCAATTTCAAGTAGTGAGTTTAATCTATCCAAAACAGAAGGACTACACAAATTAGCGTTGTCTAAGATTAACCAATGACCCTTTTCAACGGCCTGCACCAATAGACCATCAAACCATTGGAATCTAACAGTTGTAGCTTCCTTTGCTCTAATGATTAATCCATCGAAATTCTTTGAAAGTTCATGTAGTTTTTCATTATTATCAATATGAGTAGCAAGTTCATCAACTTGAGACTTCAATGGAATAATGTTGTCAATAGAAAGGTGTGTCGTGTTCAGCATATGAACTATGGATAAAGCACGGTTCAAAATAACAAGATTTGGCTCAGAAAGCTTCATGTTAATAGAAACCAATTCAAGCAAGAACTCCAAGAAATCATTTGAAAAGTAAGCAAGCTCACGAGAGATGTCAGCCTGTTCATAACCACCTAAAATATCCATACTATCAATGTCACTATTCATCGAAAATTCGTAAAGCTTTGATCCAACCAAAGAAGCAGCAAATCTGACTAATTCAGTTTTACCAGCGTTAGATGGACCACATAAAAGCATAGGCCAGGCATGGTTTATACAACGAAATATACTCTCAAGTGATTCAAAATTACACTGTAGAGGGGAAATATGATGATTTGAGAGGATTTGGATGTTCTCATTTCTCTTTATAACCTCACCATTTGATTGTACATAGTCGGAACCCAATTGATAGAAAGAATCCTTGTGATTAATCTTGCCAAAGATGGATTCAAATAACTCTTCAGCCTTTTGTTTATCTTCGTTAGTTCTGAATCTCTGTTTAACAACAAAATCAAAAAAATCGCTAACTTCAATACTGTTGGATAAGCCATCTGAATCAAGTAGTGATAACCAACGGAGGGTATCTCTCAAATTGAATTCCCAAGGTCCACCAGACGAACCCCATTGTTTCTTGATTACAACTTGATTTTCTAATTCAGACATGAAGCGGATCATCTTGTGAGAAATAGTTGGATCTAGATTTGGATATAAATGCTGAGCAATCATGTTTAAATCATCCTCTGTTAGCATATCGACATAAACAACATTAAATCTGTTCACAAATGACTTAGGTAAACCCTTTCTTCCACCACCTTGATATTGTGGATTCTGGGCAGCAAAGACTTTAAATCCAGGATGACTTGTGAATGATCTATCCAATTCAGGGATGTAGGCTTCACCTCTGTGATCTAAACAAGCATTCAAACCTTCTAAGACAGATTGAGAAGCTAAGTTCATTTCATCAAGTAACACCCATTCACCCCTTTGCATGGCTCTTAAGAAAGGAGCATCTCTCCAGACAAACTGACCAGCTTCACCATTTTCAACAGGAGAATCTGAACCAAACAAGTCTATTAAATCGGTTTGTTCAGACAAATTAATTCTAGTCAAGTTGTTACCAGAAGCTTTAGCAAGAGCAGAAATTAAACTGGTTTTACCAACACCTGGACTACCTTCCAAAAGGATGGGCTTGGAGACTTGTAATGCTCTAATGACTCTCATAGCATTGGATGCGGTAGTTGGAGCCTGAAGGTTAAACCCAAGATTAAGAGATATATCATTTCTTTGGATCTTAAATTCACCACAGGTCAAATATTCATCAGAAACGGTCACTTTATACTTTCTACTATATAAATCAGAAAGATCACTGCCATACAGGTTAGACAATTTATTCACAAACTCTAATTTCATTTCTCTTAACTTTGATTCCCTTTCAGCTAAATAGGCAGTATTATTAGTACCTAATGCATCAATGAAAACCATAGCAGCACCCTGAAGCAAAGAAACTTGCCTGGAGACACCATTCTGAAACGCAGAGTTGACAAATTGAACCCAAGCAAGGATATCTCTAAGAGAGATAACACCGTTTGAGGTAGAACCACCACCTAATTTCAAGGCATACCATTCGGAAAATTTAACAATCGGTTCCGTCAAATCCTTCAATTCAGAAGACAAACGATAGTTGACAATTTGTCTAACATCATCGAAATCTTCCATAGATGGCACCCAAATTTCAGTGAAACGATTTCTCAAAGCAGGAGACAATTCCTTCTTACCATAATCACCACCCGGATTCATTGTGGCTAAAAACTGGAACCCATCGGTGGCAGTGATAAAAGCATCATCAGTCCCCTTTTCGGCCAACAAAAGACTTCTTTCAGGTTCTAACACAGAGTTCAATCTTTCTAAAACAGAGTCATCAGCTAATGAAATTTCATCTAATAGGAAATAATCACCGGACTTCAATGCATTGATAAGCGGACCATCAGCCCATTTGAACAATGCCTTATTTTCCGCAATAAGGTGTTCAATATCAGCGTACTCAGAACTATTAATGTTTTCATTGTCCTTGTTGGAATTCCAGACCGTAACCAAAGATTCCATATCGGAATTTTGTTCAAGCGGAAGCTCGAGTTTTTGAAGGACAGCAGAAAGGGAATTTTTAAGCTTCCGTTGTAATTCAGATCTGTTACGGACAGGTCTTTGTGCACCTAATAAATCACCTGTTTCTGTATTTTGATGAGCATTCACAATGATTAAATCCTTCTTGAAGAAATGAGCAATTAACTGACAAACTGTAGTTTTACCACAACCGGTTTCACCCACTAATAAGAGAGGTTCGTTGTGTTTCATTGAAGAAGTCACAAGAACAGCCAATCTTCTCATGGCCTTCGTCCAAACAACTTCACTTTCTAATTGCAGCAGTTCAGGAATCTCTAGACTTTGATAGTATGCATCCATATCAAGCTTGACTCTAAGGATCTTTTCAAGAACCTCTTTGACAATAACCTTTTCTTCAGGTCTTCTGACCCTTTCGGCAAGAAGCATATATCCATTGGCAGCCAATTGATCGTACCCCACTGCTTCCCTTTGAGCCCAACGGAACAAATCCCTTAATGTGGCAAACGAGTTTTTTTGTTCAAACAATCTTGTAGATTGACGCTGAACGGATAATTCCTTATACACTTCGATGATCTTCTTAGCATAACTAGGAGCGATTTGACATCTCTTAGCAATGATTTCTTCTAATTCGGTTGGAGGAATGTCATCAAAATGTAATTCTAAAAATCTGTTTCTGAAAGCCTTAGATAAAATCTTTCTACCACCATATAGACCAGGTGGATTCTGCGTAGCAAATAACATAAATTCTGGATGAGGTCTAATAATTTCTTGAGTTTCAGGAATGAATAATTCTCTGTTATCATCTAACAAACGATTCAATGCTTCAAGAACATCTGTTGGAGCCAAATTCAATTCATCCAAGACAATCCATTGACCCTTTCTCAAGGCTTCAACTAAGACACCTTCCTTAAAAGCCAGTTTTCCGGTATCATCGGAGATATAAGTACCCAAGTACTCTTGTAAATCAGTGTGTTCATGGTTGTTAATACGAACAAAATCATGCCCGGTAAGCTTCGCCAAATAATTGATCATGGAGGTCTTACCAGCAGAAGTTGGACCTTGAATTAAGACAGGGAATCTTCTACCACTAGTGGCTCTAACCAAATTCAGGAGGTTTTTCTTAACGGAGGCAGTCATAATATAATGATTTTCCTCATGTCTTTCACCAGGACCACATTTCATCCAGTAATGTTCAAATCTGGTATATTCATCTGGAGAAGCATCATCTGAAGGATTAGGTGGAATTTGGGAAATGACAGCCTTAGGGTTCTTCAATCTACCAATTGTATACTTTTCAATCTCAGGCTTAAGCAAATTCTCAGACTTAGCATCTAAAAGAGTAAGGAATGACATGCAAAATGCCTCGTATAATGATCTTCTTAAACCGTAAATGGACACAATGTCTCTAACATATAGCAAAGTTCTCGTGAGGGTACGGATACTGAAATGTGGTTTTTGGTTAGCACCATCAACAATGGCATTACTCTCTGATAGTTCCTTTGCTTTTAAGTACAATTCAGCAATATCATTACCAACCCATTCATCGGAGACGGAATACTTACCAATATACTTATCAATAATCATCAATAAATCACTGATTTCCTGATCAGGAGAATGAACATAAGTCTCGGAGAATCTCGATCTAATACCAACAGGTAAATCCTTCTTACCAGCGTCGGTGGAAGGATTCATACAACCAAAAATTCTGAAGTTAGGGTGTGCTTTTATACTTTCAACATCACCCTTTTCTGATAGCAAAATGTTTCTGCTTGAAGTCTCGTCGGAGAGTAGATCAGAGATACTATCAAGAGTTTCTGGAGTAGCTAAATTGATCTCATCTAGCAACAACCAATCACCATTTCTGACTGCCTTAACAAGGGATCCCTCAATAAACTTAAATAGGAAGGAACTGCTCATAGCTGCAGATTGCTTTTCGAAGTCAGTTACTCTTGCTTGCATATCCTTCCACTCATTCAAAAGGATACTCTTTTCAGTATCATTCAACTTACGCTTTTTCTTTGCGGACTCATCTGAAGCCTCCTTTTCTGGAGACTTGTTACCATATGTAGTTTGTGCCATTTTATAAGCTTCCTTCCACAATCTGGCAACATTCTTCCACTGTGATTTGTTAAAACACTTGGCCAAGAGTTTCAAAAACTGTGCATTCTTCTTGATAGAGAAGGATCTATTGAATAAATCTTCAAAATCTTCTTGCAATGGTAAGGCAATAGATTTAGCATTCACAGGCTTGAAACCACCCAATAAATCACCAACTTCAGTTTGCTGAGAGACATTGATAACAGTTAACTTCTTGTTTAATAGCTTAGCCATCTCTTGAACAACAGTAGTCTTACCAGTACCAGTTTCACCAACAAGTAAAAGTGGTTCATTCATGGAGATAGCGACACCGACATTTTCCATCAATCTTAAGGAATGGTTAGTTCTAGCAAATGATGTAGTGTTTCCTGGTGCAATTTTTCTGCTTTGCTTCAAGCCAGTAGTGATTTGCTTTTTCAAATGAGCTCTACCAATGGTTATGGAATCATCAAAGTCATCCAATGAAGGAACATGTCTAGCCAAGTGAAGATTGATTCTAGAAGTGGCAATTTCCAAAGCTTCACCAATTTCCTTGGTTAAGGTTTGAATAGGGCCTAATTCGACAATAGAGCCTGTGAAACAATCCACAGCTTCTTGAAAAATTGAATCATACACTTCATCTTGAATCATATCATCGACAGATTGAATACCAGCATTCTTGAGAATTTTCCCACACCTATTACAAAATTTCATCAAATCTCTGATAGAAATTGGTCTCACTTGGGCACCCTTGTTCATAGAGACAAATCTTCTTGAATTATAGATATCCTTCACTTTCAAAAAGCAATTGATGAATAGCTTAGTAAACCTCTGAAGTAGTGGAAACTTGTTGTCTAAAATAATTTTTAATTCTTTGGAATCCAATTCCTCTAGTTCGACAATATCCCAAAGTCTCAAACCAATCATGTCTGGGATTTGATTCTTCTCAATATCAGAAGATGTTCTTATAGTGGAAATCAATTGAAATCCATTAGCAGCCTTAATAACTTCACCTCTGGAAGGAATGGTCATTTCTCTGTTTTCTAGTAAACTCAATAAGATAGAAAGAACCTCATTTGGAGCCTTATCGATATCTTCCACTAAGACCCATCTTCCTTCCTTAACGGCTGTGGTTAAAACACCATTTTTCCATTCAAAACTACCTGGCTTGGAGCCTGAAGTGTAAGTACCTAGGAGTAACTTGGAGTCTGTTTGTTGATTCAAGTGAATCTTGATGATGTTGTTAGAATCCATATGGAGAGCCTTAGCTAGTTCATTTATTATATAAGTCTTACCTGTACCTGCCTTACCCACAAGCATGATTGGAGACGATCTCTGGATGGA
Organism: Ambrosiozyma kashinagicola; assembly: GCA_001599075.1. Classification (NCBI taxonomy): domain Eukaryota; kingdom Fungi; phylum Ascomycota; class Pichiomycetes; order Pichiales; family Pichiaceae; genus Ambrosiozyma; species Ambrosiozyma kashinagicola. The sequence continues at coordinate 515,108 of BCGA01000007.1, forward strand.
AGTAGCCACAGATTGTAACGTGTCTAAGGACTTCTTAATTGGAACAAAATCAGATTCAGTGGATGGTAATTGTTGATCTCCGCTCATAAGAGCATTGAGATTGGGCACAAGAACACCAGAAATCGCACTAACACCTTTGGTTAGAGAATCCTGAGTGATTTGCAATGTGGTTTTGGATGGTTCAACAGTTGGGCTGTACGGTTCAAGTTTGGTTAAATTGGATAACCTCTTGGCTTCCAAAATGTCTATCAAGGAGAAATCAACATTGAAATCACCCTCGTAGTAACCCAATAGCGACTTGGAGTCGATGGTATTATTGATCATTTCAGTCTTCGCATTTTCGGATAGGAATAGGTACATACTGAGAACTCTAATGGCGAGATATTTATTAATGTTGGAAGTCTGTGGTGATGAGATGATATTGTGCAATAAATCTGGGTGAATAAATCTATAAAATCTTTGTCTATCAATGGAGGTAAGTCTATAAAAGGAGAGTAGAATTATTTGGAGTTCATCCTGACTGATGGTATCTATGTCTTTTGTTAAGGAATCAAAGAAATCCCTCGTCTCTAGGAAATATTCAACTTGCATTGAGATTTCATTTGTGATTGATGTCAATTTGGAAACGGCATTAAGAACCGTGGATCCCTTTATAGAGGTCTTCATGTTCTTAGTAGCCAAGAAGTAATCCTCAATATCGCTATTAGTAATTAATCTGGTCACTAATTCAATGATCAATGGTCTGTAAGTGTAGAATATGCATGATGTAAATTTATCATCTAGTAATTGAGCACTCAAGTTTGATAAGTTTTGGCTAATTGATAGAGCCTTATCAAATTGATAAATACTTGTAAGATCTTTGTTAGGATATAGTGATTTATAATTTTGATATAGTTTCCCCAATTGCTGTAGGTCAAGGGAAATTGAGTTGTGATTTGAAGTCATCTATTTGATTTGTTAGTAAACGGTTTTTATAGAAAACAAGGCAAAAGAGTGAATAATTATTTACCTTTGCAATTCAAAAAAGTGACAATTCACACTTCTTAACTCAATATAATAATTTCAAACTATAACAGGATAATTCAAAAGTTGTAATTAGTTAAATAACTAAGATAAAATTAATAAATCACTATACAAATAGTATCTTTAACTAAATAAAAAAATTTTGAAAAAAAAAATTTTAAAAAAAAAATAAAGAATAAGCCGCACAATGACTAATATCGGATACTAAGAGAAAATCCGAAATTTACATAGAGATGAATATAATGGGGAGACTTTTAAATAGGATATTACTTATTTCTGTTTTAATTACTCACACTAATATTATATTTTATATAAGCAAAAATTCGAAAACCTTTAGGAATCCGGGATAAATTATGGCACAAGATTGGTTAGAACCTGGAGTCTGGGGAATTGGTATAGCTAATGCAGGCAACTCTTGATAAATATTCTTTTTTGCCAAGTATATATTCTATTACCTATTAGAACTTAGATCCATCTTCACCTCTATTCTTTGTCCACACTGCTGATCCACTCTGTCTAGGTAACATCTCCCTGAGGAATGCAGTAGACGCATCAGAGGCTATAGGCAGTTTAATAATGCCATGACGCTGCTTGTAATCGTTTATGAACTCTGATGTTTTCCCTAAAAAATCATGATCATCTGTAATCTTAAGGAGATTAGCACCATTTAACAATGCTAGGAATTTAATTAAATCCTTATCAGTGATCTTATTTCTTGGATTCTTCTTATCAGATTTTTCATCAACATACCTGTCAGTAACATCTTGCACGTAGCAGTCACTGATCGCAAACACGTAGGACATCTTCTTACCCCATCCATGATTATATAGTAAAGGATTATCAAATGAATTTTCACATGAATCTAAGTGGATCCATCTTTTTAAATTCACAGAATAGTATTCACACCAGACGTGGTCTTCTAAGTTCCACACATATCTTACTCTTAACCCAAGGGATACCAGAATCAACGTGAAACAATTAGCCCATTCACCACATCTCCCTTTTCTAAAATTCAACAATGTCTCTGGGTTGTTATATCTAGGGAATTCATTGATCTTACCACACTTTTCACATTTGTACCTTTCCACTTTACCAGCTTCATCTGCAATATGTTCCTGCGTGTACCCTGAGACAACCCCCAAAGAACTGATCTTGTCCTGATCAGTATTACCACAACTTTCACAGTTCATCTTATTCACCCAGGTGAAGAATTCCTCTTTAAACCATTTAAGTAATTGTTGCACTAAGTGATCAGTATAATCGAACCCGTCATTTTTACCTTCTTCACTTTCCTCTATTTTGTCTACTCTATCATACACTGGTGACGATATCACTACATCAAGAGCAGCATTCTGATAAGATGGGTCCTTGTATTTATCCATTGTATGTGACAATTTTCCTATTTGACGCACAAAATCGTTTGTCCGGAGTCTGTCTTGGAGCCTGGCATCCGAGGTAAATGATTTGATCAGATCTCCGATATACTGGCGTCTGCCTCGAGAGAATTCCCCCTGTAACTGTTTCGATATGCCTTCCATGTCTCTCATTGGTGTATGTATAATGAGAGGAGTATGAACAAGGAGTAGTTAGTTGTACCTGAATTTATAAGCCTATCAAATCCAAAAAAAAAATAGTTCAAAATAAAAGAGAACAACAAAGTGTACAACTTCATTTCCTCTGTTAAGTGGCACTTTTACAACCAATTAAACTATAAACGTTTACATGTCGGGTGATCACATGAGACCTCTCAAACATAGGAATACCCATTCTGCTCATGAACGTCCACCTATACATCTGTTCAGAGAGCCCCATCAAGCATCCCCAGAGGCAGTTCTGATGTTAGAGGAATACCAAAGGTCCCTCAGGGCGTACGGGTATCTTGTATTGGGTATCACATGGTTAACATTTGTCGTTGGTATAGGATCGGTATTCAATGTTTGGAGTTGGATTTTCGATTTTGACAGATTACAATTAGAAGACAATTTCATCACTAGACCTATTGTGAAGATTTCGAATTTACTAGGGTCACAGGACAACATCATTGATAATTACTATGTTTACTGCCTTATCCTAAGTTTCACGATTATATGGATTTGGTGTGTGATTTCCTGGCTCAGTATGAAGTTATTCAGACACAGTAAAGGTATTGGACGCTAATATAAAATACATTCTTTTCTACATAAAATACACAAACTTAATAGAGTCTAATTTATATTTACATGATATATATACATATTTATACAAGAGTATGTTTATGAAGCTTCAATAATGTAGTACTGCTTACCAACTCTCAAAAGCAATAACTTATCCTCGATCAGATGTTTGTCTAAATCAATGAGGTCTTCAAATGCACCAAATTTAGTGTTCTTGTCATTACCAATGTAAACCGAACCACCCTTGATCATTCTTCTAAATTCAGATTTTGACTTAGCACCATTGGAAACTAAATGGATAAGATCACCCACTTTCATTTCCTTCAATTCACTTCTTGGTATAGTCTTCACCATGTTTTGTAATTTGAATGCGTTCAAGATCTCATCAGCTCTGAAGTCTTGGTAAGAACCTTTACTGAATAAGACTTCACTGACAATGAAATTATTGAATCCTTCACCATCACCATGAATCAAGTCACACATTTCAATGGCCAAGAATTTGTTACCAATTCTCAATTTCTTGTCAGAATCATGCTTATCGATGATTTTATCAATGACTGAAGTAGGTAACAAAGAAAACTTGTATAAGAATTTCTTGAGATCTTCATCAGTGCTATTATACATGAATTGGTAAACATTGTAAGATGGAGTCAATTCTTTGTCAATGAAAACGGCATTCCCTGCACTTTTACCAAATTTAACACCATTCGAAGTGGTAAGCAATGGCACAGTAATCCCATAGCATTCCTGCTTAGTCTTATAATTCTCTTGTTTCTTCATTCTAGTGATCATATCAATACCAGCAACAATGTTACCATATTGGTCATTACCACCAACTTGCACATCTACATCAAGATTTTTATTTAAATGATAGAAATCAAATGCTTGTAAAATTTGGTAAGTGAATTCGTTGAACCCTAATCCCTGTTCAGAGGACAATCTATTCTTCACAGAATCTCTAGCCAACATTTGATTGACTCTAATGAATCTCCCATATCTAGCCAAGAAATCCAACATCCCAACATCTTTCCACCATTCGAAATTGTTTCTTAATGTCTGTGTGCCGACTTCTGTTTCCTTCCAGAGTGGATTTCTAGTTGATGAATATTTCACACCCTGTTTGAAGAACTTTATGAATTGATTAGAGATTCTTTCCACATTGGTTAATCTAGTTTCCTGTGCCATGATATCTCTTTCAGTGGCTCTCCCCGATGGATCACCGACTGAACCGGTGGCGCCACCAATTAGTGGATTCACGTTGTGGCCTCTTAAATTGAAGTGTAATAGCACCATCAAGGGGAGAAGGTTACCCAAGTGTAATGACTTTGCAGTAGGATCGGCACCACAGTATAATCCCAACTTCCGTGTTTCTAGATCCTTGATAAGTTGTTCCTCATTTACACAAGTTTCTATTAATTCTCTCTTGCGCAGATGCTCGACTAAGGGTTGTTGAACGTCCTTTTCAAAATCTTCCGTTGTGACCTCGATGTCATATTTCTTGAGTAAACTAGTCACCGATTTAGAGATTTCAGGAGACAATCCCGGGTGGGCAGTGCTGAATAGTCTCTTCCGAACAAGTAATGGTCTTAGTCTATGGCTTAGCATGGCCGTGGTGTGGTATGGAGTGGAGTCTGATCTATTAAAAGCAGATGGTGGGGGAATACCAAAAGTGGAATTGGCCAAAAAGTGAAAAAAAATAAAAAATTATCAGAGCGGTAGCGGCGATTTACATAATACTAGTTTATACGTTAATTGTATTGTCTATATAATCTATTTATTAACCTTCTTGGCTTCAGTTTCATCTGGGTGAACTTCATCTTCAGCCTTTCTCTTAGAGCCATGTTCTGCAGTTTGTTGTTGGATTTTCTTAAGGGATTCCTTGACGACTTCCTTTCCCTCAACTCCATCAACTTTTCTAAAGTGTGGTTGCAATCTCCAATATGGAACTTTTCTGTAACGGCCACCCCATTCTTCGACTTCACCAACTTCAATGGTATCCAATTCCTTGATGTTATCCTTAGTGAAGATTTCTTGTGTGACAGATTCTATGTGTTTGATCACTTGCTCGACGTCATCCCAACTACTATTTTTCGTGATTTTTCCTAACTCAGCTCTTATATCTGTGTGAACAGGTAAGAAATTCTTGAGACACTTAAATAAATGAGTCTTGAAGCACCGCTTTGACTCTGTACCCTCACATTTCTTAGCTATGTCAAAGTATTCTCTGACGAACACGTCAACCCTAGGGTATTGTTTATCCAACTCATCAGTTTTAGTCCAGAACACACCAGGGTTACACAAATTACCCTCTGCTGACATCACTGCATCACAACCGATTTCATTAATACATCTATTCAAATCATCCGGGTACAATATATTCCCATTAGAGAAGAACACCGTACCTTCGGGTAAATTTTCTCTTAAATACTTAACCAATGCCCAATTAGCCAACCCAGTTTTTTGACCTTTCATTTCTCTAGTTCTACCATGCACAGTGAGGAATTGTGCTCCTGCATCTAGACACATCTTAGCGTATGCTAAAGATTTTTCCCAATCGTCAAACACTCTTATTTTTGCTGTCACTGGGATTTCTAATTCTGTATGTAGTTTATTAATCAATTTATGAATTAAATCCCAATCTTCCATTAAGAATGATCCATAATGACCCTTACGGGCTATCCCCTGAGGACAACCTAAATTAATATCAACTGCATCACACCGTCCAACAACGTGTTTAGCCGCTTCAAGCAAATATTCCGGTTCATTAGCACAAAATTGAACAATCAAGGGTCTATCTAATCCAGGTTGTCCATCTTGTGGTCCGAAGAATTGATCTCTATATTTAGCACCTGTGGCGAATAATCTAGCATGCATCATCGGGGAATAACATAGTTCTGCACCATATTTTCTAGATATCAATCTCCAGGCTAGTTCAGAGCCGTCCACCATTGGAGCGACTATCTTTGTTGGTTGACCTATGGATTCATAGAGATCTCTTCCTGTGAGTTTTGGAGTAGGGATCGGGGTTGTTGTAGTTTGGGTCATAGATGATGATGATGATGAAGTGAATGGTGTCTTTGGTTTAAATTTGAATATTGATTTGAGTTTTGTTATGAACATAAATAATTGGGTAAGGATGAGTGGTATTATCCTATTATAGAGGACAACTTAATGATTTATTATTATTAATACAAGAAATACAAGAAAAAGGGTGTATAGATAAGTTGAAAAAATATTTTTTTGAAAAAAAAATTTTTTTTTATAACCGAGATGGGGGAAAGGTAGGATAGGGCAGGATGCGATGATCTGATGGCGGGAGGTATGGTAGAGCGGGAGGAGGGTACAAGAGTATGATGGGATGAGATATCGTAGTTCAAAGGGAAGATCAATTGAGTATTAAAAAGAGCTCTTAGGTGGATGAGTTGGGGTAGGAGTATGAGTATGAGTATGAGTATGAATGGTAGTTGGGGTAGGAGTGTGAGTAGTTGGTGTAGGCGTAACCACGGGCACAGTAGGTCTATGACCACCAGTTTGAAGTAACCCACCTGGAGACGTGTGGTTGGCACCAGGTGTACTAGGATGAAGTCCACTAGATGGACCATTGACAACTACATGATGAGGATGGCGAAGTCTATTATTATCTGGAGACACTAAGTGGTCACCTATTTTGAGTTTTGCACCTTGAAGAGATTCATCGTTAGTAGCTTCGGGGACGTTGAATTTGTTGTTTGACATAGTTGATTGATGGGGGGTAATGGATGGAGTAAGAGAGATGAGTGGCAAAGAAGTGTAAAATATATCAAGTTCATCAGAGAGGCTCAAATGGGAGTGTTCAAAAACAGATAGATCGCGACCCTAATTAGGAAGGTGTACGGGATTACCGTCATGCTATGTAGGATTACTGTAGTTAACACGAGAATTATAACCGGAATTTAAATAAATTGATGTAATAATGTGTATGTTATAAGTTATATTAAGTTATATGTGTATGTTAGATAATAGACAAGATATTATAGTTAAGTAAAAGGATTTATACATAAAAAAAAAGCGTTGCAAAAACTAATTGTATAAATTGGGACTGGGTTATTGTTTATAGATTATCTTATAATAGATTATCGTACTATTAGTGTAAACTACTTTAGTGTACTACCCCTACATACTTTCTATTTCATGCTACCCAATAAGACAAAGATTTAATCAAATTAGGAAATTTACTCTAACCACTTACTTAGTACACACTTTAAAGATCAAAAAAAATTAAAAAAAAAAATCTCAAACACAACAAAAGAAAACACGTTCAATAAATAAACATAATAATAATACCCTTTATACTACTTATATATTAAATATTATTATTAAATTCACTATACATCAAGTGTTACCATAGGTTGTATTTTTGATACTCCACCATCGATCATCCAATCTTAAACACTTTTTTCTATTAGAATACCCTTTTCTAATTTTTAAAAGAAAAAAAAAACCTCCATTCCCATTCCCATTTGATTCAAGAACACGGAAGTGTGTTTGTGTGTGCTTTTTTTTTCTAATAAAGATTAATTCAGAATAACTTTCCTACCACTTATTACTCTCTCTATCGATCTAACACATATCCAACAACTGTATCTACCAATCCATTTTCTAATCGAAAAAAAAAAGAAATTCCCCTCTCAACCCACCCAACAAACTGAAAAATATATAGATCACCTCCCTTCAATATGAGTAATAACGTGTTGAATTTCTCAAATGAGGGAATAAGATCAGATACCGGCCTCGTTCAAGCTCCTCCAGTGGCTTATGCTCGGACTCAGTCTAATGGGTACACAAATAATGCAATTAATAACAACACCAACAATGATGTGCCCCCTCAACAACAAAGGATGCCTCATCAACATTATCAACAGCCACAAGCATACTCTCCCTACCATCAACAACAGGCGTTCCCCCCAAATCTCAGACCTCAACAACAACAACAACAGCGTATAAATCAACAACCTCAAAATGGAATCCAAGTGCGTCACCAAAATTCACAGAATTCTCTTCAAACTTCTGGTAAATCTCCTGTGCCCACTGCTACAACGTATACGCACCCTCCCACTATACATCATCCTGCACAAACGCGTCAAAATTCATCATCACCTAGTCTGATTGATTGGAGAAAACCAGCACCATATGGATCAACGCCGAATTCTAGAAATAGTAGTATCCCAGATATAACGAAGAATGACCAATTAGCAGATGCAGCTGCTGCATCTCCTCAAAAGAATAAGAAATCACCTAAAATATGTAACTCATGTGGCAAACCCATCATTGGAACATTAGTTAGAGCAATGGGTAACATGTATCACGTTGATTGTTTCTCGTGTCATGATTGTGGGAAACACTGCTCCAATAAATTCTTTGCAGCTGATATTCAAGATGATCAGGGGAATCTCATACAAGTACCACTATGTGAATATGATTACTTTAAAAGAATTGATTTGATTTGTATTACATGTGATACAGCCATTAGGGGTTCCTATATCACTGCAGCAGGTAAAAAATACCACCCAGAACATTTCTATTGTGATATTTGTCATAAAGTTTTTGACTCTGAAGATTATTATGAATATGAAGACAAGATTTACTGCCATTATCATTACTCCAAGTTATACTCTTCCCATTGTGAAGCGTGTAAATCAGCTATCTTGAAACAATATGTCGAAATGGTCAGAGGTGGCCGTGAACAACAATGGCACCCTGAATGTTTCATGGTGCACAAATTTTGGGGTGTTGATATCACGATAGATCATATTGGATATAATAAATCTAACTTGCAATTCAAGTCAATCAATAAAATTAAAGATGTCGATGAAAAAGATATCACACCAAATCAATTATTTGACATTGAAAAGAAATTAGAGAGAACCACAATGTCTGTGTGGTTGACTATCTCCGAATTTGAAGAATCATGTGCATCTTGTATATCAGATATGTTACACGCAGCATCAAATGGTGATAGACTCAATGGATTATTGACAACAGGACGTTTGGTACTCAAGGTGGAAACCCTATTCAAAGGTTTAGACTTCCTCATGGAATACGCAACAAGTTTTAGAATTCAATTAGATTACTCTAAAAACTCTAAATTGACTGCCCTCACAAAGGAACCAAGAAGTATGTCATCCAAAATTATGTCCTATTTGACTTTCCTCAGAGATACTGAACAAGCTAATATATTGAGTAGTACTTATTCACAAGATTTGTTATCATTGATCTCCACACTGGCACACTATATTAAACTGATTTCTAGAAATTCATTGATTCATGCGTTGGAGTATAATAAACTCACTAAATCAACAGTCGCATTGGATAAATACCTCCGGGAGATCTCCACAAATGATTCAGTGCCTCAAGATGTTTTCCCAATTTTGAATTTACCACAGAATGCTAAGGATACCTGTTTTAAATGTGGTAACAGTATAGAGGAAGAGTGCTTCCAATTTGATCAGAAAAGATGGCATTTCAATTGTTTAACATGTTCAAAATGTGATAAGTCTTTATGTCACTCTAATCTGAATGAAATTGCCTTCAATACGACAACCAATATGGTGTTATGTAATGGATGCGCATCAGAAGATGTCGAAGCTGTGACTGGGTTCAAGGCTGTCTCTAAATATTTACAATTGATTTATCTTTTGAAAATTGCACTCATTAGATCCAAATATGCCATGCAAAAAAGAGGTCTCATCGATTCACGGTATTCCAAACAATTATTAAGTGACGATGATGATAATTACTCTCAGAAGGTGTCCGACATTAAACGGATGCGGTCATTGAGACAATTACAAAAAGTCGGTACAGCCACTAATGAAGCAAGAAGATCTATCATCTTGGAGGCCCCAATCGCATCTTCCGCAGGCACTGAAGAAATATCGGCAGACAACTCCAGAAATCCATCACAACAATCAATTCTTCCATTACAAGATCAACAAGAATCTCCTACACTCTTACAAAATCAACAACAACAACAACAACATCTTCATCATCAACAGCAGAGTCAATCACGGTCTCAACTTCCACAACATCCTTCACAATCATCAGCTGCATCTAGGAAAACCGTTGATGCCACTAGATTCCTGAAAAAGGAGAAATCCCTAGGTAGAAAGGGTTCTAAGAGATTAAGGATTGAGGATGCCCCAATGAAGACTAATCCACAGAATACCAACTTGGATGTGACTTCCAGTTTGTTAAAGAATGAAAAGAGTTTAACATTGGACGATATCCCAAGAATTGTCTCCTCTGAACAAGCTAGAGAACACCGTCCTAATGCATTCAGATTTCAAAAGAGAGTTTACCAAACCACAACGGCTACCCTGCCAACTACCAAGTCAGTTCAGAATAAAAACAACAAGGATGTCCTACAACCTAATGGTGCCACTGCACTACTACCTAATACAATCCCAATGGGCCATAGTGAGAACAGTAGTATCACTAAGAGTATGGATAATAATAGTCCATATAAGAAGAGATACTCCGAATTGGATAAATTACAACATGAACACTTACGTTTCATTGCTGCATTTGCTCTTCACAATTTGATGAATGATACATTGAGTTTAGATGATTGTATTTCGTTTGTGCAACCAAAGAAACAACAAACTGGGTTCTGGGATAAACTATTCAATCAGAAGAAATCTGGCAATGGCAGCACAGTCAACACCGTATTTGGTTCACCATTAGAACAACTTGTGGATAAATTTGGTGTGGATAGTGATTTAGGTATTGGTCCAGAGAAATTGAAGATTCCAATGTTTGTTGATGAAGTGATTAATGTGATGCACACCCAAGATTTATCGGCCGAAGGTGTTTTCCGGTTAAATGGTAATATCAGAAGATTAAAACAATTGGTGGATTCCATTGATGCTTCACCTAACAAATTACCTGATTTCAATACTGAAACTCCAATTCAACTGGCTGCCCTGTTGAAGAGATTCCTCAGAGAGATGCCTGATCCATTGCTAACTTTCAGATTATATGATTTATTTATTCTCTCTCAGAAGTTGGCTGCTGAAGATTTAAGAAAAAGAGATCGTGTTTTGAAATTGGCTTATTGTATGTTACCTAAGGTCAACCGTGATTTAACTGAGGTGTTATTATCCTTCCTCAATTGGGTTTCCACATTTTGTCATATTGATGAAGAAACTGGTTCTAAGATGGATATCCATAATTTGGCTACCGTGTTAACACCAAATATCTTATATGCTAAACGGACTACTAATGGTAAGGAAATTCCAACCAATTCATCTGAATTAGTGCCTCGTGGTGAAAACCATTTCTTGGGTATCGAAGCTATCAACTCTCTGATTGAGGGTCATGATGATTTGAGTATAATCCCATCTGATTTACTTGAAATGTTCAATTTTGCTGGGTTTGATAAAATCTCTAATGAATTCAATTCTAAGGATGTGTTAGCTAAGTGTAAATTGGTTTTCCAAAAACACCCTAACTTGTTTGATAATTATTGAAATCACATAAAGAAATATTTTTCTTGTTTATTTCTTATTACTATTATTATTGCCTATTACACTGTTTTTTATGATTTGTACTTTAGTTTTCTTATTTTTTTTTTTAGTATATTTTTCTCCTTTCGACTATTTATATCTCTTTACTTATTTGTTCGTTTGATTCGTTTCAATGTTTAATGTCTTTTTTTAATCTCCTTACTCCTTCCTCCTCTTTTTTACTAGCTTACCCTTTATGTGTATAACATTTCCTAAGAAAAAAAAGTTAACTTTTTATTATTATTATAAATAATTTGAAATTGTACAAACTAATAAAACAAACAGAGAAACAAACAAACAAATATACTTATTGATGAACAGTCTTGATCTGCTCCATGGCACCTCTACCGAAGAATCCCATCATAACTTTAAATCTATCATTGCTATCAACTAAACTAGCCTTAAACAAATCGTTCCGTTCACCAACTTCTTCATGTTGTCTTTTCAAGATAGTCATAGTATCAAATTCACTCATACATCTAGGACATTGTAATTCTGGATCAAGACCCAATCTACTAGAAGCACGACCACCTTTAATTGATGAATCCCAGTTTCCTGTACCATTACTACCATTACTCATCACAGTGTTAATACTAGCATTATAATTAGCCACCATTGGTGACTCTGTGACAAGGCAATGTTCATGGTATGAATGTTGACATTTAAAATGAATAACGGGGAATTCTAATGGTTGTGAACATGAAGAACATTTAGGTCTATTAATCATTTGTGGTTCATTGATTAATTTATCAGTGTCTTGCTTTAATTTAATAGATTCTTCATTATATGAATTAATTAATTGATTGTTGTTATTCATTTCTTTTTTTTGACGTTTAATATAATTAATCAAATATTGTTTAACAAGTCCAAGTTTTATGAATGAATTATTGCTTAAACTCAATTGATTAATCAGTTCCAGTGGTGTCATCAATTTCAACGTTTCAATTTTGTTGATAATTTCCATCACTTTGGTATCACCAATGTGATTGAAAATTTCTTCCTTGGATGTATATGTTGTTAAACTTAATTTATAAAGATCAGGTTCTTTATCTCCATACTTGGCTAAAATTTCTAATGATTTCTCATAGTTATTGGATAATACAGCAGACCGGAAGAAGTCTAATTCAAATCCTTCTGATGATTCATCTGTGGATTCTCTAATGACAATTTCACCTTCATTGAAATCACCTAAATTGGAAAGCAATAACAAATTTGTTTTCTCGGTCGTAGTCCATTTAGGATCCTTTTGAATCTGATCTAGCAATATTCTAGCCTTATTTTCCCAAGATAATTTATCTTTTTCCTCCTTAGCATCGGTGGATAAAGATAAATACATTTCATATAATGTGATCATAATGTCCTTTTTATCCTTTTCATTACCACCAAACTTCTCATAACTCTCCACACACGCTTCAAGGAAAATCACAAATTGGTGAGGATGGTTGACAAATGATTGGAAAATAATTCTAGGCCTTGGTGGCTGGTAAGTTGATTTTTGGACCACTTCACCCTCTTGTGGTTCTGATATCTTCATGAAGGACACAAATTGACGGTATGATGTTATAATAGGATATGTCACGTCAAATTCGAAATCTCCATTGGTGATGGTGGTGGTGGTGGTGGTGGCAGCAGCTGCATTGGAGGACCCATTTGTTATACTAGATGTTGATGACACATCCTCGATATTGAAACTATTATCTGGAATGTACTTCCCAGTGAACACCTCAATTAAAAGCTTTGTAGATTCGTTGGGTAACTTTTCTAATAATAATTTAACATTATCGACTAACACTCTTAACAAATCATCAATAGGTAAACATTTGATGTATTGCATAGCTAACTTCGGGTTGTGTAAATCACGGAGCCAGATGTCAACCACAATAGAAGGTTGATTAAATTTCTTTGCAATGACAGAGGCCAGCTTGTGGTATCTACTCTCCCTGCATAATCGTATCACGGTATCCATATTGAATTTCTTGTAATCGTACACTATTTCGAAATCTTCATCGACTTCGATATTGTTAATAAATGATAACAACTTGTCATCCTGATTTAATTTACAGTAACAACATAAAAGAAGCGTAACATGATCCTCTTTAGAAAGTTGCATTTCCACAAATTCCTCAAGATATAGAACCAAATATGGAATCTTGGAACTCTCCTTGTATTTCTGTAATATTTCACTCGTTTTCCCAAGTTTGATGCATTTGATATACTGCTGGATGGCCTCTTCAATTTCACCCTTTGAATATAGATAATCACCATATTGTTTTTGGATCATCATGATGTCCTCCTCGCTGACAGCTTCATTTTTATCTTGATCATCCGTCTTGCCAGGCACAACGGTAGTTTGTAACTTAGGTTTAGTTTCTAGTAAAGATGATTCAGCAAGCTTGATAGCAATAGGAAACAGTTCACGTTGCACCACGATATCCAACTTTTCCTTGATTGGTCTTTCATGTAATTTGTAAAGTAGCCCATCAACGGTCAACACGTAAAGATCTCCCCACATCTCAAACACTTCAATGACAGTATTAGAAATGGTCTGGTTAAATGCAATGAATTTATTGTAGATATCCACTATCACTAGTCTATTGGTTAAAACAGTTGATGCAGAGGTAACATTGGAATTCACAGCAGACACGAGAAGGATATATTTGTTCTTGTATGTATGTAATCTTCTCTTTGAGATATCCAACATGATATTGTGTGCCTTACCCTTAGAGTTATAGAATTGAATTGATTCATCTCTGGCAACGACTAGATGCTTTCTGTGGTCTTGTAAGATGTCAACACAATTGATATCGGCCCCTGATTTTTCTTCCAATAGTTTATCTGGATTCCCCTGGTTTCTACCGGTAGTAGGGATAGTGAATATTTTAGACACTGTGGAAACAAATAATAATGAGTCATCTCTGAAGTGAACATCCGTGATATGGTCTTTGCTTTCGTACACGATTCTCTGTCTTGAACCTCTATCATGGAGTAAATCACCTCTGACTAGAATGACTGACCCATTGGCGAACCCGAAAGCCAAGATGGAGAAATCCATGGAACTCGAAAAGCAAGTCAATGGGTAATTGTTAGAGCCATTGCTGATCTGGCATAGTGTGTGATAATCTGAATTGAAGTCTACTGTCTTTGAGGCCATTAATTTCCGTATGTTCCAAAGCTTTAAAGATAATGGTTTCCCTTGTTTCTCAGCGATCGAACACAAGAGCCCCTCACCATTGGAGATATCAATGTATTTAAGTTTCGTTATTGTCCATTCTAGGTCATATGCTGCAAACTCGTATACCAATTTGAAATCGGAGTCTATTAATTTGATTTTGGATGCCTTAGTGATGATTAGGTATTCCGGAGATGAACAGATTGCCGAAACTGTAGAATCGGAGTAAAGTGCGTCGGGTGATCCATAGTAAGGGTCCCTTATGGGTAAACAGTCAAAGAATGGGAACTGTCTCCAAGATGATAAGGACATTTTATGTGGATAGTGAAGTACAGTAAAGATAAAAGGAAGCTGTAAAGAGTTGTCTTCCTGTCTTCTAAATTGTATTTTATTTTTGCACAACAGAAAAACCGCTGCGATCGCTCGGCAGTACTTATGTGAAAGGATGACGATGAGACTCACACTAGAGCTGAATATATACAGGACTATGTCAGGTGTGAAGATATGTTACTCATCAGAATTGAATCCGGCACTAGCTATAGCCTGCTCATTACAATGTGTGCGCTGATGTATATGAAACCAATTTGAAACATGTCTCATGCAGTCACCCATGATGAACTCACTTAAAGCCAATGACTATTCACTTTTCCCTTTACAAGGTGCAATGGTGGTTTATCTCAGTAACAAGAGGTATCAATTCAATTATTAATATAATCAATGTACCATCAAAGAAGTACAAGTCTAAGTGATTTCCCATCAGGCTCATCTGTTTATTCAGATAGAGTTCCCTCACAGAGATGGACCCCTATCTACTTTGGAACAAGTCAACGCAAATCTGGCTATACAGCATATACCACTTCATTGGAATCCTCAAATCAGCAATATGGTCCCGCTATAGGCAATCCTTACTCTACCTCATTGTGGTACTACTTGAGAGGTGATAATGGAGAAGAAATCAAGGATATTCAAAAGCGAACACTGTTCCATGAAGCAGAGAACGCCCATTCCAGGCTTGCTCAACTCAAAATTAGTACTACCAGTAATGGTAATGGCATGCTGCAAGAATTTGATCGACCTGAAAGCTCTAATCCACCATCCGCATTAATACCAAAATACGAGGATGGGTTTTACTCCCCACATAGTTACATAGGAAAGCTGATAGAGCAAGATAAGTTATACTTTGAGGAACTTCAGAATTATCAAACCATTGTGTACTCATTCAAGCAACACTTAAAGGACAATACCATGATAATGAAGAAAAGTTATATCGATAAGCTGTTCGGAAACCATAAAACCATCATTGACATTGTTCAGTTTTTCCTTGAAAGAATAATGAGTAAGTCATATGATAAAAAGTTTTGCAAGGAAACCATCAATGATTATGTCAATCGATTATTTGTTGTTTATAATTCCACTTTAGAATTGGTCCCGAAGAGAGATCATCTTATGAAATACATAGCTGGCCACCCAAAATTACAGAATTGGTCTTACCTTGAAGTGTTATCCAGCAAGTATCAAATTGATAAACAGATCATGCATCACATAGAAGATCTTTGTACTTCGTTGACTTACATTGACCTGGATGGATTTAAACACGTTATTGAAAAACTGACTAATCTTGAGTCACAAGCTAACAAGTTTCGTGAATTGTTCATTCATCATGATCATTCAATGGAATTGATTATTATAGATATACCTACTGATTGGAAACGAGAAAACAAACGTAAATGGCAGGAAATTGGTAACGATTCCACGGAGTATCAAATAGCTGTGTACTTGATGTCCAAGTTCAGGAGAGGTACTGCCACACTTAAACATTTAATTGTCACAATGGAGTCCGAATTGGCTATGATATCTAAAATGAATGGGTTGAATCAAAGGCTGGCTGATTGCTTCAATAATTTCTCTGGTGAAGGGTTAGGTATCGGTGTTGATAAGGTTAGCAAGTTTGGTACTAAGATGACCCCGAAAAGCTTACTGTTTTTTGAAAACTCCATCAAATCAGCATACCAACTATATGTTGAGAAGATGAACCAACAGAATGCTATCACTGTATCTAAGATAGCTAGATTCGAAGAGATCTTGAAACTCAGAAAGGCTCAATTGAATGGGTTTCTCAGTGACACGAAATTGGCATTGCAAAAATTGTTGAAGCGCTCGTCTCGTGGAATGGATCATGAGCGTAA
Organism: Ambrosiozyma kashinagicola; assembly: GCA_001599075.1. Lineage (NCBI taxonomy): Eukaryota > Fungi > Ascomycota > Pichiomycetes > Pichiales > Pichiaceae > Ambrosiozyma > Ambrosiozyma kashinagicola. The sequence goes on from BCGA01000007.1 coordinate 532,179, forward strand.
GGTTGAACTGCTATTCAAGGTTCTACAATCAATATTATACCAGACAGAATTTGTTCAGCTATTGTTCGCTAGATTCCACAAATTCATGATGGGGTACTTACACATGTTGACTGGCGCCATGCCACGTGTGGACACCATTAAGGAGATCATAGATGACTTCTACAGTATGCGAGAGATCAATGCTAGTTTAATAAGAGCACGGACTTCTCCAAAACCTAGTAGTAGATTACTCCAGTTAGTATCTAACTACCGTGCATCTGCTATTTAACCCGTGTTTCTCACTTGACAGCATAATACAATTTCTAGCACAGCCATATTTGCCGTGGTCTATATTTGGTTAACACACAAAGGGCCTGTTTTTCAGGTACATCGATTGATCTCTGTGTACATTCCCGTTTGTATATTTTTTCTTTTACTGTTCTAATCCTATAATATAATTATATTAAGATACCCATTCGATGAACGACCATAGGTATGTATATCTCATGATCACTGCTCTGATACATTTTTTAGTGTTTTTTGTCGTATTAAGAAAAAGATCTTCCAGCATACTAACCTGAGACTAGTTTATATACGTTATCGCAATACCTCAAAACGGTGGATTGCCAGGAATATTTAGAGACATTTGTTGACAATGAGATCACTCCAGAACTTCTACCACAACTGGACAAGGCAGCATTGAAGGAGATCGGGATCCACAAGGTTGGTGACAGATTACGTCTCCAGATCCTAGTTCAATTATTGAATATGGAAAAGCTTAGATCGTTGATCCCTCTAGATGATATCGTGGCCTCCGTTAACTCGTCTACATCAACCTTAGATAGAGTGGAACAAAATGTATTACATAACCAACAAGCTAAATTAACACCAGGTCCGACTCCAACATCAAGAGATTTCGATGATGTCGTGACGATGATCACCAAAGATGGCCGTTCTCATCAAATTAATATTTCCGGTTGCTTCAATTCTAATGCTATCAAAACCAAAGCTCTCAAAAAGTTGGGATATATATCACCTAAAGTGCAAGACTGGTCAACGTATTATGTGGATACCCAGAAAGGTGGTACCCATTTGATGTTTGATGTGGAACTCACCACAGTGTGTCATTCTGTTGACAGGGATGAAAGAAACAGAATCATATTGGCCAGGGTTGGAGAGGAGCCTTCATATGAGGCCATTAAGACTTCCAATAACTTGAGTCACTTGAAATACAGTACAGAACACGTTATGAAAAATATCATGGGACAGAGACCACCAAGTCAATTGATCTCTAGTAATCTTGGTGAATACTTTCCTGAAACTGGAACTAACAAGTTGAAACAGGTTATGAGAAACTCAGTGAGAATTTCCATGTTCGGTAATAGACTTGGACAACAGCATTCCTCCCAAGGGAGTAGTATACGGGAAAGCATAGCCACCGCTAGAACTTCTGTTTACTCTGGTATGTCATCTCAGAGTAGACCAGTGTCATCGGTTAGTTCTGTGATAAGTTTTGGTGTCGGTGTGCCTGCATCGGGTAATCAAACTATTGGTGATATACTGCTGAATAACTCTAATGCCGTCAATACTATCAGAGAGATGGATGAAGATGATAACAGCATAATGGACAGTCTGGTTGATGAATCAGAATACAAAACGGTGCTGAGTGGTGGATCCAGTACTAATCTATCGGTTCCTAAAAGAAACTCAAAGAGACCGAATTCCATCATTGAACTGTTGGAAGAAGGTGACGATGAGGAAGATGATTTCTTTGATTCATCTGAGGAAATGGTTAGCAATCTGTCATTGGAATCCAGAGAGGGTCCAGCCGTGTGGCATAAAGGTTCTAAGATTGGTCAAGGTTCATTTGGTACGGTTTATCTTGGGTTGGATGGTATCACTGGTGCTTTAATGGCAGTGAAACAAGTTGACTTACCAAAGTCATCCACGGAGAACTCCAAGGTGGCTATGATTAATGCATTGAAGCAAGAAATGTCACTTTTGAAAATGCTCAACCATGAAAACATTGTGCGGTACTTAGGGTCATCCTCGGATTCACAACGGTTATATATTTTCCTTGAATATATCCCTGGTGGATCCGTCAGCTCGATGTTGAATACATATGGCCCATTCGAGGAACCACTAGTGAGAAACTTTATTACTCAGGTTCTGATCGGGTTGAGATATTTACATGGAGAGGGTATTATCCATAGAGACATTAAAGGTGCTAACATTTTAATTGATATCAATGGTACAGTGAAAATCAGTGATTTCGGAATTTCTAAAAAGATCACTGATGAAATGGGTGATCCATCGTCACCTAACACTCCAAAGACATTCCCTGATGATGGATTGAAGAAGAGGGCCTCGTTACAGGGATCTGTTTACTGGATGGCTCCTGAAGTTGTGAAGCAAATTGCATATACGGATAGGGCAGATATCTGGTCTGTCGGGTGTTTAATTGTGGAGATGTACACGGGGAGACATCCATATCCTGAATTCTCTCAAATGCAAGCCATTTTTAGAATTGGTACGTCAGCATTACCTGAATTCCCTAAGAATATTACGGAAGCAGCCAAGGATTTCTTGATATTAACATTTGAAACTAATTACCAGAGAAGATCCAGTGCCGCTGAATTACTGGAACATCCTTTCATAGCTCCATTGATCAGCCGTACTTCTTCGTCTTCATCGTTACCACATAGTGAATGATTTTGTTTTCTTGAATGTATAGTTTACAGGTAATATATTTAAACTCTAGTAGGAAAAAGGGAAGCAAAAAAATAAAAAAAAATAATGTACAAAGAATTAAACTGAATTTTGAGGATCTTGGGTTGACCCATATTGTTGTTGGTCACTTGAGGAACCATAACTAGAAGTCCTTGGAGGTGATGGTGATGAACTATCGTCACCATAATCATTGATGATACTGTTCAATAGCCCACCATTGTTAAGAACAAAGTATCCGTACCCCAATGCATTCTTAGATTTCCCATGGCCATTGTCGTAATCCCGTTTGAACAATCCGGTTCTAATAGTATGGATGTCCAAACTGTTATGATGTCTTAATTCATCATGAATTTCATTTCTCATTTCATCTAAACTCATACGTCTCTGAGCAGTTGCTGCAATGAGTTTCCTTGTTGCAGTGGTAAAGTAATCATGTTTCGTACCATTTTCACTCTTATCACTCGATGGTGATGCCGATGTGTTGTCGTTTTCATTGTTGTTGTTATCTTGCTTTGATGACTTATCTGTCATTGGAGTGAGCGTCCAATTAGCACGCGATGGGTTCACCACTGGTGTTCCAGACTGATCTAGGAGCGTCAATTCGGGTGTAGACTTGGATGATCGTAGAAGCATAGGAATACTAGATTTAGGAGGTAGGTGGTTGGATAAAAGTGTATTGGTGTTGTTGGTGACAATTAAGCCATTATCTGAAATAATAGAGGATGCACTGGATGTCACAGCTGGATCAGATGGTGGTGGGGGTGGGGGTGGGGGTGCAATATATTGAATGAGATCATCTGTTTCTTCATGTACAGCGATTGCAGGAATAGATGCGACTGAATTAAAGTGACTATTGGTCTTAGGTGCAAGTAATGGAGATCTCATGGATGGTGCTGCAGTTGTATGTTCAGGAGCAGTTGTGATGAATCCACAGATGAAGAACACCCCAGAGAATGTTAAAAGTGCACCCACAAGGAAAATAAAGGTCTGAAATGGGGTCTTATCCGAGAAATCTCTAAACACCACAATGGAACACACCAACACTGATGTAGTGAAGAAGACAAAATGAATCGGCACCACTGTGGTGGCATTAGCCACTTTGAGACAGTTATTCAAGTACTTAATTTGCAATATTGAGGTTAAGATGATAATAGCGAGTAGGGAGTATGTTCTTCTGTTACTCAAGATCTGATCTAGTGGGGCGAATTCCACGATCGAAGATAATAACTTGGTTGAAGTCGCCGTGTATGCACCAACTATTGCCACCAATGTGAGGTTAGCCAAAATGTATCTCACTGAACGTTTTCTGTGGGTCTCCTTGAGCATTTGTAAAGTAAGCATGAAAATCATGAAGAGCACTCCTGTGACCAACATGTAACCGATTGCATATTTAGATGTCACTATGGAGTCCACGTATTGGAAAGGATCTTGAATTGGGTCTTCCAGTTTAGTCGGAGCCATTGAACAGATAATCATCAATACCACTCCGAGAGCACACAAGAATGTTCCAAACATGTTCATAGCTCCAATTCTCTCGTGGAATAGCACTGGTGCGACAAACGTAGAGTTGGATATAATAGTGACCACACCTAAAGGTGCCACCAGTGAGACAGGAGCTAAGCCATAACTGACAAAGTTGCCAATTTCACCCAGAGTCATCAGCACAAATCCGGATTGCCATTTGAAGTTCTTGTAGTATTTCTTTGTGGTGTCTTGGAGTTCCTTGTGAGCAGATTTCTGGATATTCAAAGAGAGAGATATCATTAGGTTCCCCACTATAGATATTATTATACCCAATGTTGTGTAACTTATGGGCACGGTAAACATTTTTGAGTGGATATGGGAATATGATTTTATTATTGAAAGAATGTAATACACAGTGTCATTAACTACTAGGGAGATGTCAATTGTATGGGTTACATCTGGGGTATCTCTATTCCTTCTTAATTGAATTTTGTGTTGCAAAAAAAAAAAAAATGAAAAAATAAGCGGGATTGCGATACTCGGACTGGGACGGGTACAAGTGGGAAAGAGTAGTATGGCGATAGTATAACAGATGTCCGGTAAATATTTCGTGTAATCCGATTATCATTTCAAAGTTGACCATTTTGTTTGAATACTAGAAGCACCGACAGCCGTATAAGCATAACAGACTACTATCAATGGGGTTTCAACTTTCTTAAGCATCTCTGAATTACCAACTATTACTTCATAGCCTTTATATAAATCCATTTCCTATCGGAGTTCAGTCGCACATTATTGTTTAGCAACTTAAACACAAGTCCGAACACCGACTATATAAATTAGTCACATTTCCATATTCTTCTTATTTCTTTCTTATTGCCTCCTTATTTTCTCATGTTATCCAAATCATTAACCAAGATGACTACCCCCATCACATTGATAGCTGGAGGTCAATCTAGATCCATCTTACCTAGAGGGATAGTCAAACATTTCAATTTAAAAGATGTCACTGTTGTGCAGCAGCCAGATCCAGTGGAATTTAAGAAGTTGTTCCCCAATGCTAGATATCCTTCATTGATTGGCCCTAATGATTACAGACTTCATGAGGTGATCGCTGTTACTCAGTATTGTATGTGATAAAATAAAAGATATAAAGGAAAGAAAAATTATACCACTACCCCACAATATATTACTAATACTAACATTATTTTGTTTTTTTTTTTTGTTAAGTGATCAGTTTAAACAAGTCAGAAGCCGGTTACCTCTTAGGTGATACCGAGTTGGAGTATTTCGATGTTTTAAAATGGATGTCCTGGGGTACCACCGAGTTTGTTAATGCATATAGAGACATGTACATGATGAAGCTTGGTAAAATTGAATTTGATAAAACCGTTTATGAGACTAGATACCATACTTTAAATTTTTGTGCTAGTTACTTAGAGGCTACATTGGATACTCAAGAATTCTTGGTCAACGATAAAATAACGGCAGCCGATTTATTCATGGTTACATTATTTCAAAGACCATTTGAAACCATATTAGGTGCCGAATGGAGATCACAACACCCTGTGTTAATGGCATGGGCACACAAGGTTAAGCAATCACCAATCCTTAGCTGGTATAACTTCCCTATGTGCGATAAACCATACTATGAAGTCAGTTTATAATTATTTAGTTATATAAAGGATATAAGAGCAATACTAAAAGCGCTAGTATTCCACCTATCTATGTGCCTGTATGGGCGACAAAACCTACCTAATTAGGCAAGTAGAATCAGATCTAGACGAATCTGTAGAGATACAGGACCTGATAAAAGAATTCAAGAGCACGTTATACATGATAGCATTAACTACTGTACTGACGTAAATCCTCTAAAGTGTGTGGTACATTATTTATGGCTGATTGGATTGGGGGACATTACATATCGAATATAGTAAATGGATCCTTTACCTAGAGAGAGAGACCCTAGTATATGATCTGTATAACGAGTAATCGTAGAGTTGAACTATTTCCCAATTGGTCACTATTGACACGCAATAATGACAGACATTTTCCTTATCAGGTTATCTAATAATAGGACAATGTATCTTTAATGTTCTCTCCACCCATCTTAAGTTTTAGGATGTTACGTTTTGATCTGTTCCGATTCGTTCATTGTCAAAATTGCAAGCTTGTACCATCACATCTCTGTATTTCTATATATCATTGTTTGAGTGTGTCCAAAATACATTCTGTGTTATTCCCTCCGTTGAAGGAAAATTATTCACCTTATTCATGTCTTTATTTTGTTTTTAATACTAATCCACCCTTCTACAACCCTTTGCTAATACATATTAACTATTTATTTACTATTAACGAACTATAACGATATTTATATATACTTCCTTCCCTTAGAAAACACAGAAAAACAATGGCCAATCCAGTGATACGAAAGAAATCATCAGCATCATCTACTTCATCATCAGACGAACCAAGAAAGAAGCGGAGATATTCCCGTAATGGTTGCAAAGAGTGTAAAAGACGGAAACTCAAATGTGATGAAGGGAAACCCCATTGTTGGAACTGTCTCCACCTGAATAAAGATTGCGTTTATGAAAAATCAATCAAATTCACAGATGTTAGAACGTTCACTGTGCATTCAAGTAAAGGTAAGCAAGATTCTAAATTCATTGATTTGCAAACCAAGGCTAAGATAGCTAACTCTAATAAGAAACCGGAATTTCCCAAGCCATTAATAGCACCTGCCACTGTTCCATCATTCACGCCAACGTCACCCAATAAACTTTCCCAGCAACAACCACAACATTATCATCAGCAATCACACAGATCTTTACTACAATTACCAGCTACCCCAGGGGACTTAGAGACAGAACTCCGAGAATCTATTCACATTGATCTGCCACCCCCACAGAAGGATATCAAACCAGCCGAGATTGAAAATATCTTCTCCGATGCTAGTACATTGATCACAGACCTGAACGATTTGATTCAGAACTTCGATTTCGGTTTCCCTACTAATCAATCATGGAATCACCTAAATTTGGGAGACATCAATGAAGCACAACTACCTGTTGCCAGTAATACGGCAACCACAAGTCAGGCATACTCTCCCAATGTTAACTTAACAACTGAACAATTCGAGGGGATCTCCCCAACTAACTACTCGGTGAACTCCAATGGTACCCCTGAAAACTCGGAAACTTCTAACTCTAATGAAGACTACATAAAGAGCTTAACTAAATCATTGCGTTCGGACTACAGTCTTTCTCCTAAACCTGTCAATGTACCACAATACCCAATGATACAGCGGTCCAGTTCTGAGAATATGACTAACAACGATTCCAACGGATACATGATGCGCAAGACTGCAAGTTTTGGTTATAGCACGGGTATCCCCCACTCAGAGCAAACATACAAGAAACCTCAGGAAAAAGTACTAGCCGCATACCCTCCACCGTCTATCTCAGTTTTGTCCTCATCCTCCAATGACAGATTTGAATACTTATTTGCTCTCAATAAATCTATAGATCAAAATGACTTGGTGGGCCTTGCATCATTCTTTCAATGGCCATTAACATCATCTCACATCAATTACTTAAAGATCTTTGTCACCAAAGTGCAAATGAATTTGCTTCCCTTCACTACTACATTCCTTCATAATGCTATAATTAATTGCTTCCTATTACAGGCCAAGAACTCACCTCATTTGTTATTTGCCCTGTTAGCCATTGCTGCTCGTTATGAAAGTTACCAAGCTAGTAAATTGAATACCTCTGATGAAGTCATTAAACGGAAAATCAAATACTACAACAAATTCAGATCATATTATTTATCATCATGTTTGAAATCTCTTGATTCCATTCTTCACTCAAAATCCAAGATATTGAACAATATCGAATCATTATTGATGACTATCCTTATCTTGGCCTCAGATTACTCTGCCTCGACTGGGTCTCAATGGAGAGCTCATTTGAAGGGTGCTAAGGATTTACTCATCAAGTATTGTAAATTCAAGCCTATCTCTTTAGAATTAGCTATTATTTGGATCTGGTTCTACTCAATGGAGACACTTGCGGGTTTGACTGTGCCATCTGGTGGTACTATCCATGATTTTGATGAACTGAATGGCTTCTTGAACGTGATTAAGAGTGAAAACGATAGAGTTGGTGCTACATTGAAGAAATTCAATTTCTTATACTCAGGTTACTATGCAGAACAATCAGATGACACCACTGTTACCGCTAATGATCCATTCGATGTGACTACCATTGAGAAGGACCGCAGGTTGAAGAAGTTTCAGAGTTTTAATTTATATTTAGGTTTCAATGACGATGTCATGGACATCAATAGGGAATCCATTCTCGTGATTGAAGCATTGAAAGCATTTAAATCAGAAGGTGGAGATATGTCTGCTGCTGCATGTCATCAAACGGTGACCAAGATCTTGACTAGTTCGGGGCAAGTCAAATCTGAACAATTGTTGAAAATGATGGCTATCGTTAATAAGGCTAGGTCGTTTCAAATGGTCACTAATAAGGCACCTTATCGGATCCCAATGACATCTCCTTACCACCCTTTGAATACTAATGGGTACCATTATAATAATCCTGCAGGTGAAAACTTGGTGATGTCATGTTACATCCATAATGCTAACCCTGCTACTTGTTCTGCTAATGATTTTGAAAACTGGTATAGCTGGTTTGACTTATCACAACAATTATTTGCCGATGCTTCTTTATTGAAAGTGTTAACCATGAGTCATGGATTTTCTGAAAATGGTATGAGCATTAAACACCCCTTAGTTAAGGAAGTTGTCGATCGGATGTTATTCGGATTAACTGCCGTGATTCAATTTGATGATAAATTGTCTGAGGAAGATTTGGGAATTCTCGATGATTATTATAATACTCCACATGCGTTTGATGTTGAACAACAAGAGGAGACTACTGGATCACCAGGTTCTGACTTTAATAATAAGGAAAATGATCCTGTTGAGCCTTCCCCTCAGGAAAAGTTGAGTGAGGATGGTGTTGCCGATGCTCAAGTGGATACCAAGACAGAAGATATCGCTTCATTAGAGGGGGGTACCTCTCCAAAGGAGGTTGATGTCGGTGTGGTTGATCCTACAGAGGCTCCTAGCAAGCCTCCTACTGAAGGCGATGAGGAAGAGGAAGACGATGACGATGACATCGAGAATACTCATAAGGACAGTGAAGAGAATTTGAATATCCCTAAAGAATCTAAATTAGCTAGTATGATCACTCCTGAAGCTCCAGAGACTGGTGATGGTAGCACTGCAAGAATTGTGGCTAATGTGAATAAGTTATCCGAAGATGACACCTTAATCATTAACTTTGATAAGTATTTGCATTATCAACTAGATAACAGATTGGTGATGGTGCAATGGCCATTACTCGTTTGTGGCTTATGTTGTTCCACGCCTAAACAAAAATTGATTATTGATTGTTGTTTCAATGCATTAATGAATTTCGGTGTTGGGTCGGGTGAAATCTCTTTGATGAAAATAAGAAAGATTTGGAATTTACAGATGTATGGGAAATTCGATTACGATAATTATAATTTGTTTGGTGATGGTGATGATTCTGTTCCATTCACTTGATGTATATATATGTGTGTGTATTTTTCTAAGTTATTTATAGCTTTCTTTTTAAATTAAATCCTTGTTTAAAGAGTTATATACAATAATATACAAATAATACATGTGGAGACTTTAATCCACTAATTCACCCTGTCTTGCTTCTTCCTTCTTACTCAACCAGTATCTGTCATTCTCAAGAATATCATCCATTTCACTTTCTTTATTCAATTTATCAATGATAATTTGTTCATCGTCGGTAGTCATATTTTGTAAATCTGGAGGAATCTCTTGCATTGCCACAGATGGAGCACCTCGAAGGAATCTCAAGTTCTCCAATAATTTATTCTGGAGGTCTTCAAGGTACTTCTTAGTATTCTTGTTATCTATTCTGTCACCCAAGTTTGGATGTAGGGAGTAATCAGGTTGGAAGAAGTTTCTGAAGGGAAGGTTATCTGGTAGCTTAGAGTTCAATTGAGAGTTGGTCATTATACTTGTCTCATAACACCAAAGTCTACTCACATTTCTAGGAGTGTAACCACCCCCGCCGACAACCATCATAGGGATCCCAAAACTCTTAATGAATTTAACACATTCACCGTGGGCCTTGATGTTTAGATTGAAATGGCCCAATCTATCACATCCCAATGAATCAGCACCACACTGTTGCACAATGGCCTCTGGTTTGAAATTTGCAATAACGGGTTCCATGATGGATTTGAACAGTCTAATGTAAGATTCATCATCTATTCCATCTTGAAGAGGCACATTCAGCGCAAAATGGTTCCCCTTTCCGACACCTGTTTCGTCATAATTTCCTGTTCCTGGGAAGAATTCACCATTGTATTTATGGAATGACACCGTCATCACACGGTCAGTCAGATAGAAAGCCTCCTGCACACCGTCACCGTGGTGCAGGTCAATATCAATATAAAGGACCCTAGGATGCACTCTTAAGAGGTTCAGTATACCTAACACTATATCATTGACGTAACAGAACCCACTAGGTTCATATTTCTTAGCGTGATGTAATCCACCGGACCAATTAATGGCGATATCACTCATACCATTTATCAATTTTCTGGAGGCATCTAAAGATGCCCCTGCATATATTTGACAGTAATCGTACATACCATCAAACACGGGACAGTCATCCCCTATATTGAATTTCTTTAAACTGGCAGAGAATTTGGTAACGTTCTCTGGTGTCACAGACTCCAAGAACTTGATATAGTCATCCGAATGGAAATCCAAGAGTTCCTCCTTGGTGGCCCGTCTAGGTTTGTAAAGGTCCATTTGTTCGTAAAGCTTGTATGCGATGACAAGGTGATCGGTTAACATTAATCTAAAAGGTTTCATAGGGTGCCTCACACCGTAATGGTACTGTGAAACGTCCGGATTGTAATGGTACGACACTCTAGGGTTGTAACCAAGTCCATCAAAAGTTTTCACCGTGGGTTCATAAAATGGAGTCTCTGCGTTTGTCTTGTGGTCATTCGAAAACGTGGCATTCTCGTCTAACCAGTAAGTCATGATGAGAGTACTGTTGTTGTGATTATATGTGAGTTTGGAGGTTAATGAAGAAGAAGGCTGGTTGTCTTATAAAACTAACTTTTTTTGTTGTTCAAAATTTTTTTTGAATTTTTTGGAAGAAAGACCAAAAGAGAAGGGCTAATTACATTAGACAATCGGACAAGTCATGGCAGAGCCAGTTACAGTGTCATTCAAGGATCTACTAGAGGGCAAGAGTATCTCTGAGGAACAGTTGCATGAGGCATTTGGACCAGACTCGTTGGGCATCATAGTGGTGAGAGATCTCCCTGAAGGGTTCCAACAGTTAAGAAGGGACACGCTATTACAGGCGACCCACTTGAGCAAACTTCCCAAGGCCTCATTGGATATATTGGAGTGTCCTGAGGGATACTACCTAACGGGGTGGTCCTTGGGTAAGGAGAAGCTTGTGAACGACCAGTACGACCTCTTGAAGGGGTCATATTACATCAACTGTGCCTTTTACAAGGACCCTTCATTAGAAGGCCCACCGAAAGAGGAATGTGAACAGTTCAGTGATTATCCTGCTAATGTGACATGGAATAAGTGGCCCGATGAGTCACAATCGCAATCACTTCTGGGGTTTCAACGCAATTGCAAGAAGTTGATTGATTTGATCATCGATGTCAGTTTACAGATCTCCAAGAATTGTGATGCTTACTGTGTGAAGAACTTGCAGGGTTACCAACCGGGGTACCTCGAATCAATTGTAAAGAACTCCACCGGCTCCAAGGCCAGATTGTTACATTACTACCCGCAAACTGAAGAGCAGTTAGCTCAGGCCACTGCTAATGGCATCCAGGACTGGTGTGGTGAACACTGTGATCATTCCTGTTTGACTGGGTTGACATCAGCATTGTTTTTGAAGGAGGATCCCCTCACTGGTGCCATTGAGGTACTTCCAAAGAGCCCAGACGCCGAGGCAGGGTTGTACATCAAGGACAGACGTAGTCAGCACGTAAAGGTCAACATCCCTGTGGACTGTTTGGCATTTCAGACAGGAGCCAGTCTGGAACAAGTATCTTCCGGTCAATTCAAGGCTGTTCCACATTACGTTAAGGGTACTGACATGCCATCGATTAGTAGAAACACTCTAGCAGTGTTTTTACAACCATCACTCGGTGACAAGGTTAATGCCACTGAGACCTTTGCTCAATTCTCAGACAGAGTATTACAGGTTAACCATTAGCTCTTGTCTTTACTTGTATTTATATTTATTTATTTATTTATTGTAATCTATATAGCTCTTAATAATAGCTTCACCGAGAAATTTCAAAAAATCTCGAAAACACAGCAGTGGCAAAAAAAAAACATTAATAGACAAGACAGATACAGTAATTTGTTTCTTTTACTCTATAACTAACTATACAATGTCAGGTATGTCCATTGGAATAAATCAATTGAATGGCTTAAAGATATCTAGTTACTAACACGTACTCTTATTTTTTTTGTTTACAGGATCTGCCGGTTTCGATAGACACATTACCGTGTTCTCTCCAGAGGGGAGACTATATCAAGTTGAATACGCCTTCAAGGCAATTAATTCTACAAACATCTCATGTATAGGGATAGCCGGTGAGGATTCATCAGTGTTCATCTCACAAAAGAAAATCCCAGATAAGTTATTAGATCCATCCACTATTACATATATTTTCCAAATCTCTCCACACGTTGGTATGCTCGCCACTGGATCTATAGCTGATGCCAGATCGTTAGCTACTAGAGCTAGATCAGAATCTGCAGAATTTCAGTACAAATCAGGTTATGAAATGCCCGTGTCTGCTATAGCTAAAAGAATGGCCAATTTGGCTCAAGTGTACACGCAGAAGGCATACATGAGACCAATGGGGGTGTCCCTCATGTTCATCTCTGTGGATGACGAGGATGGACCAAGTTTGTATAAGACTGACCCTGCTGGGTATTACTTCAGTGCTAAGGCAACCTCGACGGGACCAAAGCAACAAGAACTCACAACTGCCTTAGAGAGATCATTGAAGAAGAAGAAAGATAGTAAAGTGATTGTCAAGGGTGATTGGACAAAGGTTGTGGAATTCGGAATTATCACATTGAGTAATACATTGAGTACCGAATTTAGAAAGAATGACCTAGAAATCGGTGTGGCCACCGCTGATGGGTTCAGATCTTTGACACCAGATGAGATTGATGAAAGATTGGTGTCCATTGCTGAACAAGATTAGTTTTAAGGTAGACTTATATATATTCTAAAAAAAGATTGTCATTGATAAATACAATTACAATATAAATATAAGTAGATAATAATACTGTTTCTAAAAAACGTAAGGGATAAACAAGTATGGGCATTCCTTAGTGTATCTATTCCAATCTTCACCATATTTCTTTCTACACTTCAAGATATCTCTATGAGTTCTATGCATTAACACAACAAAGAAGAAACAAGGATAAAACCACGGGAAGAAGGATCCAAATCCACATATTAAAGCCCAAGTGGAAGCTTGAATCCAATCAGCAGTATAATGGATCTTTCTAGCATACTTATACCACCCATCAGCGAGTAAAAAAGATCCATTGGCACATTTGATATATTTAGGGTTCTTTAAGTGACTGAATGGATAAGATGGGAAACTCTTTCTAATGACAGTGTCACCGGCCATAACCTTTCTGAAGGAATTCTTTTGACAGTTACAAGTGTCGAAGACAAAATTTGCTGCAAGTAACATGGCAAAGCACATCACATTCCATCCGATTGACCATTGGTATTCGGTTGGTTCATGGTAGTATAAGTATAGAGCACCATGACAGTAAGTGAATGGAACACCAGCAATGTTCCAGAAGATCAACATAAATCCGAACTTCTCATAAGCCATGTCCCAAGTTGGCACAATCAATTCTTCACCCTTGGAACATGCATTGGCGTATAAATAGTAAGCAAACAAAATGAACCAAGCTTGAGGAGCTGCATTCCCGTATTCCTCTATTTGCTTGAGCACCAGCCCTAAAGCCATGAAGAACAGGATGTACCATGGTAGTCTAACTTCAAAGAACATCTTTAAATCGATCATCCCGATTCTTGGATTTAATGGGGCCCCCATGAAGATATCATACAAGTGGTTACCGGTCATTCTGTGGTAATCCTTGCTGACAGTCAAGGTGTACACGTACAATCCAATGGAAAACAAGAACCCGAGACAAATGGCAGTGGCCATCACCTCACCGAAGGTATCCAAGATGGTGTACAGCTTATAAATCCCGGTGAAGTGTAAAATTAATGCTAACACAGTGTTGAAGTAGAAAGTGAAATAAGCATTACAGTAATATGGTAATTGCTTGTTATCCAAGTGAGTCAATGGTTGTCCTTTAGTCCAAATACCTGGTAAGATACAGTAGAAAATACCTTGTACAAGAATGAATGCACAGAAAGTTAACACAGTGAATAAAGATGGAACACCGTAGTCTAAGAAATATTGAAATAATTGCTGTAAAAATTCATTCCAAGTCTGATCTTCAGTTGGCCAAGCTGGTGATCCGTTATAGAATTTAGCTGAGATCCACATGTAGTACATCAAAAGGGGGAACCCAGTCATCATACCAAAGGCTCCGAGTGGACCACCGAATTCGTCTGCCTTGACTTTTGGTTCTTCTTTGGAAGTTCCGTTCAATAATGGTGAGGATTCCATTGTAGACTCCTTTTTAGTCTTATTAACTTGTTTAACCAAAAAAGGGAAAAAAAACTTTTAAAAAAAAGTTATTTAATTAATTTTTAATAGGGGGGAATTGCCATCCTTTTATATCATAAAATTTCATAAAGCAGTTTAAAAAAGAGGCAAAAAACGAAAAAAAAGTTTAAAAAAAAAATTTTTTCTTTTTATTTGCTAACACGAGAGTTAAGCAGTCAAAAAAAAAAATTATATAGAGTAAGTTTCTTTTTCTTAATTAGGATAATTATGACTATTTTTAATTTAATTTAATTTTAATTTTAATTTTAATTTATATGTTTACTTTTATGTTATGTTGTATATTTAAAGCTGGGTGGTTATGATGAGGAATAGGAGGAGGAGAAGCAGAAGAAGAAGAAGAAGAAGAAGAAGTAATTTTTATGGTAAACACGGCAAATTTTTTCGTGATCCCAGATAATACGAGGGGAACGAAAACAACATCGGTCCCACAATATATACGAAGTGTACGATTCATTGTTTGATGTAATAGAATTAGATTGGGAGGATGAGGGGGGCAAAGATATAAAAAGACAAAAGATAATAATAATGGGGGAAAGAAAGAGGAGTGATAAAAAAATAATATAAAACAAAAGCTTAAAATACAAGATGAATTTGATTATAAAATGGATGTATATGTATAAAGAAATATGACAACAACAACAAAGAACAATGGAAAGATAAAAAAGAATGGATATAATATGATATTCAAGTGGAAAAATTGGGTTCCTCAAACTTCAACACAAACTAATAAAAGAAGAGAGAAACAAAGCTTGAAAATGGATGAATTGGAATAAACAAAAAGCAAAATGCAAGGTAAAGTGTTGGAACTAAAAGATGTACAAGATGGTGGATGGAAAAGTGGGGGAATGGGGAGACTAAGTGTAAGAAATGAGAGACATCTAAGTCCAAATGTTAGGTGGGAACCCATTGTGAGGAGCAGAACCAGGACCATCAATAGCCGGACCTTGAGTGCTAGCAGCACCAGAGTTAGAAACTGGAGCACCAGTACCATCCACAAGGTTAGAGTATGGAACACCAGCGGAACCACCTCTACTGACTAATTTAGAAAGGATTCTTCTACCATGAGGAGTGTTTCTGACATCAGCCAAATAAGGCTTTAACAACTCACTCAATTCTCTAAAACTGGAATCATCAGCGACATCCAAAGATGTTTGTAGAACATAATTACCATAAGCATCATGTAAAAGTAATTGCAAATTGGTGGTCTCCTTCAATAATTGATTAATCAATAATGGAGATAAAGTTGGAATTCTTAACGATTTTTCAATAACGTTAGAACCAAACTTGTGAGTAGACATTCTAGTCAAGTTACCACCCAATGCTATGATAATCAATTGAATGGCACCTTCGGTATTTGGAATCTTGGAGTAAGCCTCTGGATCATTTTGAGTTCTCAATCTGTTCTCCTCCATGCTTAACACATATTGAACGACGTAATTTCCATATGGATCAACACTTAATTCAACACAGTGTTCACCAACCTTCAAACTTAAACGTTCACATTGTTCAGGAGTACCATGATCGAAACATCTTTGTAAGACACAACAACCATGTCTGTGTTTAGCAATTTTAACACAATTCTCACAAGCAGCATCAAAGATAAAATCACATTTAGAAGGTGGCAATCTTTGTAAACATTTTTGCACAACATGGTTACCATTCAAATCTCTACTCAATAACACAATGTAAGAAGACAATGAACTGATGATGATATCAAATTCAGTTGGAGTACTAATACATTCAACTAATTTTTGGAGAGCTCTAGTACCATGAGGATCCAATGCGATTCTCACAAACTGTGATGATGCATTACGAACTAAAATAGTTCTTTGTTCTTCATCGACTCTTTCCAACAATTTTTGAATCAAGTAATTACCAAATGGATCAATCATCAATTCAATAACGTTCAATTGAATCTCGTTGAAGATCTTGGTAGCAGCTTCAGCACCACCAATTTCTAATTGTCTTTGTAAGAATCTACAACCATGTTGATCCTTACATAAGAAGTAAATTTCATTGACAAAATCATTCAATGAAGCATTGATGAACTTAGAAGCATCTTCACCACGTCTCTTATTCGAAGAATGCTTTCTGTGAACATTAGCAGTAGCACTCAAACCCAAGTTAGTGCGTTGACCATTAGCGAGAACTTGGTTATTACCTTGTTGTTGCTGTTGTTGTTGTTGTTGCATTTGACGATGATGATTGTTGTTATTGTTATTGCCATGACCCATAGACTTGTTGAAGTCATTGTTGAACCCACCGTAGGAGTTATTTCTTGGTTGGTAATTACCAAACGGAGTGTTCCGTTGTTGCTGTTGTTGAGGATATCCTTGATCCACAGCTTGGAAATTAGAAAAGTTACCATAATTGTTGTTGTTATTATTGTTGTTGTTATGATTGTTGCTGGATCCATTATTATTGTTAGCATTGGCACTATTATTGGTATTAGTTGCACCAGTACTAACGTTTGTAGTAGAAGATGATTCAGAACCAACAGGACCATTATTGGTAATCCCCATTCCGATTGATCCACCAGCGACGGTACCAGCCAACATTTCATTAGTCAAAGCCGGGTGTAAAGCAGACAAAGCATTATCCATGGATTCTGGGACAACCAAGTTGGCAACAGATTTTTGGTTAGGAGAACTAACTGGGTAAGTCAATCTTCTAGAGGTGTCGCCTAACAAAGGTGGCCCGAAAGTGGATTCCGGAGTGCGGTTCATCAAGCTAGAAGATGAAGAAGCAGGGATGCTACTTTTGTTGCTAATACTGCTGTTAGTAGATGAATGTTTGTTCACCATGTCATACAAGGAGTCAATCTCAGAAGAGGACACTTGAGATCCATTGTTATTATTATTAGCATTAGTGGCAGATCCATTGTTACTATCTGGCAACATGAATGGTCTAGTGTTAACAAACCCCAAAGTACTAGTTCTTCTAGCAGGTGGAGCACTAGATGGCACGGCAACCTTGGTGTTGTTGAAAGGAGTCCCCTGGGTATTGAATTGGGATCCGCCAAATCCAGATACGGTGGAACCGGCATTTGGAGTCAACGAAATGAATTTGTTGGCACTACCATCGTAACCAGCTAGGAATTGTTGGGATGGTGGGCCACCAGACCCTGGATTCTTAGAGAGCCCCTGTGGAGTGGTAGTCAGTTCAGGTAAGATAGATTGAGAAGAGAACCCACCTAAAGTAGCAGTATTTGACCAATTTGGAGTTCTTGGTTGCTTAGGAGCAGATCCAAAGAATTCAGAGTTTTGACTATGGGATGGTAATAAAATGTTGGAGTTACCAGTAGCAGCACCAGCACCATTAGCAGAGGGAGTTGATGGCACCACGGTTTGCACATTTTGGTTCAAAGGAGAAAATTGTGGTGAGAAGATGGAATTCTTAAAATCGGCTGAAAGTTTACCATCATTATTCAAATCCAGGTTCAAGTTACCCAGGACGCCACTGATATCTTGTAAATCAGGGGTGGTAGCTCTAGCGGAAGATTTTTCATTTGGTCTTTGAGAGTTACCCACGCTGGAACTAGATGAAGATCCAGTAGCAGAGCCAGAATTCTTAGTGAAGGACAAGTCACCGATTGGAGGAGTAGTAGTGGTGGTGACGTCAGCGGATATCATAGATTCTTCAATGGATGAAAGGGTGGTTTGGTCTGACATTATAAATTAATAGAAGAAGGAAAAAAAGATTGGGGGAATGATGTATGCAAAAAATTAAAGGAAAAAAGGATATGAACCGTAGTAAGTAGTATAGTATATGGTACAGATAATACAAGGGATAAGGAAATAATTGGTATAGTATAATTGGACAAGTTCAAATAAAGTAATTAGTTTGGCTTTAGTTGTTTTTTGTAGTTTTTTGTTTTTGTAATGGATGGGGGAGATTGTGATATACCGTTCTAGCAGTAATAAAACTATTGTAACAATATGATATATAAATTTAATGTACAGAATCTAAATGTAATACAATGAAAGATGGAGATGTAAAATATGGAAAGAACAAATCTGTGATACTGTTGTTTAGTGATCTGGAGTTAATAATCTTTCAATAAAATGGGTAAGTCAATATCAGCAATAGATTATGACAAAAGATGAATGGGAATGAGAGAGAGTGAGTGAGAGTGATCTATAAATAAAATAGAGACTTGAGTTTTTTTTTCTTGGTTCTTTTCAAATAGAAAACTTGAATGAAAAGCAAATATAAGAAAAGAATCTAATTCTTGTATATGTTCAAAGAGTAAATGAAATAAATGAATTAACACACAACTGTAGTAAGGATATCTTCTGTGAAAAGAAAAAAAAAAGACACTCAATTCAACAGTAGTGGAGAACTCAAGTTATTCACAACACACACAACACACAAAAAAGAAACTTAACTTGTGCTTCCCATAGTTAAGAAAAGAAAAAAAAATTTTTTTTTTTTGTTAGTAAGAGAAAGCTAAATAGAGAGACACTGAGAGATGGGTAGAGATGTTTGGGAAATGGGAAATGGGAATGGGAAGGGGGGATGATGGGTAATATATGATAAATGTATTCAGTGGAGTTAAAAAGATGTATTAACATACCTAGATTGATTCTGTAATGATAATAATAATAATAGTAAAGTTCTATTAAATGAGTCTTCTATTGAAATAGGGATTTCTTCTTGTTAAAAAAACTGAATTTATTCTAAATAGATTGTGTCAGTTCAATCAAAAATGGTTAGAATTAATAGTATTATAGATATGAAGAAATTGAATAAAAAGAAAACTGAATAGAACTAATTGGAAACTTCTTGAATGGAATTAAAATTAAGAAGTTGAATAGTTGTAAGTAGTAATGGGTAATATATGGGTGGGTTTGTTTTTTTTCGATAAGGTAAAGAAAATGGAGTTCTTTTAATAAAATTGATTTAAACAAAACTGAATTTTTCTAACCTTTGCTTTTATATTCAGTATTGAATTGAAATGGTAAATAAAAAAAAAGAAATAGAATAAGAAGAGAAGAGAGGGGGGAGGGCAAATAAAGAACAAGTGGTTGATCAAATTTAATTGAGGCAGAGTTTAGCAGTTTTTTTATTAGCTAAAGAGAGTCCAGAATAGTCCCTTTACTTCCCTTAATATTAGGAAAATAGACCCTCATCATAGATGAATCATTTAATGATTACATGAATTACTTATTAGATATTACAATACAATGATAGAATTATAATCTATGATGTTTTAGCTTTCAATTGGTTGTCTAATCAATTATGGATAACCATTAATTATGATTCAATCATCATTCAAAGTCACTTCAACTATCGTCCATGATATTCCTCTGTTGGGGCGGTTATTAATTTTTGAAAAAGAAAAAAAAAACCGGAAAACGTTATGGGTAATCTGACAAGTTTATATTATATTATATTATATTTACTTTAATCACTAGTACTACCATTACCACTACCCTTCACCTTCTCAGAATTAAACCCAACAATATTATATAATAGTTAACCCGAGTAATTTTAATTTAGAATCCGTCATAGTTCAACACTTTCCCGCACACAATGTACTTTTTACACCGCACAGGGGATGTCTTAATTTCATCAACGGAAATACGTTCATCAAAATTGGAATGTAATCCACTTAATAATCCTGAAAGTAACCATTACAATATATAACCCTCAATTTTAGTATTAACTTTTCTAGTCTAATTCAATTCCCCATTCAAAATACATCATCTCAAACCCAATATCCAGATTTCTAAGGTTTTTTTTGAAATTTTTGTTTTTTTCTTTCCTCGTTATACCGGTTATTGCTAATACATATGCTGATTGCTGTAACCCTCTTTAATCACCGTACTTTTTTTTTAGAATACTCCTCTTCTTATCTTTATTCTCTTACTTTTATTAACTACTCTAGACATCTATTTATTTCTATTACCAATATCTCTAATTCTTTCTTCTCCCTCTCTCATCCTCTTCTCTTCTCCCATTCAGGGGCAAACACCGGGTTTCTATCAAACAACGCGTGCGCCGAATAATTTTTTTTTTGGGTAACTCATTCGAACACTAGTCTGACCTAAATAAAATATCTGTAAAAATGACTTAATACAACTGTAGTAGAATGACACAGTAGTGGTGAGTAATTCTTTGATTACACAAAAAAAATTGAGATGGAATGGGGAACAACAAGTGTAGATAAATTCCTCCTCGGACTCCCCGAAAGTCACTCGGAAAGAACCTCTCCAATTTACATATCATATTTTCATTAACCAGATAAACTAACAAAACAATCCATGCCACCTACTTCCCTCTCTTAATCTAATTACACCATTCCATCTTAAAAACCCCCCACCCGTGTTCGCCATTTCGAACCTCTCTAACGGAGTACCCAAAAAAAAATTATTCACTGTACACTAGTAATACAACAACTCTACATCTGCAATTATATTTCCTAATTAGGTAATTTGTGGGGAAATCTAAAAATAAGCGAGATTTCCACTGGTGTTAAGATGATGCTGGCACGTGATTTATTCTTAGTTTATCGGCGCGTCGTTCGGTACTTTCGAAAAAATTTAAATATATTATTCTTTTTAGTAACAGTTAGTAAAGCTATAGAGGGTTAAAACATGTGATTAATAGTGAAATAGAACACCAGTTTCTTGGGAAAGTTAATCCTCTCCTCTTACTATAATTTTCTCTACATCACTAGTTTCTTCTGATGCATTATTAGAATCTCCTTCATTAATCATTAATTTAGGAACACTCGGTAATTCATCATTAGTTGTATAACTCCCAATGGTTTGTAATTTATTAATTAAATTAGCACTCAATTGATTTTGTTGTTTTAAATTCCAAGTTTCCGCCTTTTGTAAATTTTCATTACAAAATTTAATAACTTTATTCATCATATCTAATGATTCTTGACACAGAATTAAAATTTTCCCATTTGTATCATATTGAATTTGCTTTCTGACAGATCTTTTAAACCATGAACGACCTTCATTTGGTGTATT
This sequence comes from Ambrosiozyma kashinagicola, assembly GCA_001599075.1. Lineage (NCBI taxonomy): Eukaryota > Fungi > Ascomycota > Pichiomycetes > Pichiales > Pichiaceae > Ambrosiozyma > Ambrosiozyma kashinagicola. Next base: position 554,201 of record BCGA01000007.1, read on the forward strand.
ACTAATAACTTCAGGTGTCTTAGTGGTTGCCTGAGTCATAGATTTAGGTTTATATTTAAATAAATTCATCAATAATCTATGAGCAATATGTTGTTTTCTAATGGTCCGCCGCACAGGTGTAGCAACAGCTGTAGTCGTAGTTGATGCACCCCCCACAGGACCAGAAGTTTTCAGTTCACCCAGGTTTTCCACACTATCTTCATAAAATGTATCAATAGATGCAGAGTCTGAATTATGACCAGAATCAGATCCAGAATCCATATCATCGTCATCTTCTTCATCTTCATCGTCCTCTTCTTCTCCCTCTTCACCATCCTTTTTCAATTGTTGTTCAAACACTTGTGCCCAATTACTAGGTAACTTTAATAAAATATCTCTCACATGAGATCTTGCAGGTTCCGGTAATGAATTAGCAGACACTTTAGAAACCACATTAACAATTTTCTTCACTGTAGTGACAATTTCATTTTTCAATTCTTGAATATTGATATCACCATGTTGTTGATCTTCCACTTCAACGGGTGTGGGGGATTCAGAGGTTAATTCTAAGTATCTTTCATCTTGTAATTGTTGTAATTTACGTTGTCTTTCTGTCTCCACTAAATTGATCAATGATTCTATACGTTCACTCAATTGGGAATTCCCCATTTTCAAAAATCCAATAAGCATAGTTAACCGTTTCCGACTTTCAATATTGATATTCATCACACTCAAATCTTTTAAATCTTGTAAAGATCTTTGAGCAGACATAGCAGATGATACAGTGGCATGTTGACGAAGAGTGGAGTTGTATTTAGGAAATCTTTGCTGCTGTTGTTGTTGTTGAAGTGGTGGAAGTGATTTCGAGGATGAATTACGGGCCACTAATCTAGGTCTCTTGAAGGAATTATATTCTAATGAGGTAGACGTTGAGAGTGTAGATTTCCGTTTAAGATGTTCTTCAGAAACAACGTGTAATGCTGTAGAACTGGTAACACCAGAGGCCAAAGCGACAGGGGTTGGTGTGCCGCCCTGATTTAATTGTTGAGGAAGGGCGGCGGTGGAGGTGGTGGTGTTAGACGTATTTCCAGTGGTATTTGTTGAATCAGAAGAATCATTAACGTATTGGTTAGACGTAGAGATAGTTTTCTCTAGCATATAGTTGATAGAATTGGAGATTAGAGGATAAGAAGTCACCTTATCAAAAATGGTGGAGTGCTTATCGTTGGATTCGGCCGCGTCAGCGTCAACATCGGTGTCAATGATTCTCGGGGTCTGTGGCGATGCCGATTGTCTCAGTTGATCCAGTGCTTGGACTGCCATGATGATGTCTTGTTCGTTAGAGTCTGGGGATTGGTTGCCCACCGGGGTGGATGGATCCATATTGGCCACTGAGGAGGCCATGGTGGAGGAGGAATTTGAGGAGGTGGCCGTTGTTGTTGTTGTAGTTGTAGTGGTTGTAGTGGTTGTAGTAGTGTAGGAGTTTTCGTGGATAGATAGAGATGCAGAATTACCCAACATGTCGTCTATCTTTAGGGGTAGCCTTCGAGTGCCTTGTGTTGTGTTATCAGTCGTATTAAATTGTAATGTCATAATAAAAATTATTAAATCAAAGCATATGCAGAGAATAAGGATATCACAAGGGGTATTTAAATTAAAATATATATTATTGAACTAGTTATTCAACAAAAAAAAAGTAAAGAGCAATAGTTTAATGTGAATCCTTTATCTATAACTTATACTTAATAGCATGTGTAATTAACTAATTAAAGTATTGTTTTAATTCAGTTTGTTTATACGGTCAAAAAAAAAATTTTTTTTTTAGAATTGTCATGTGCTATTTGAATATAGCTTAATGGTGGAGAATTGATAAGCCCAACAACTACACTAGAATGTGTTAATATTAAAAGTATTTATATATAGTAAAGGTAGTAAGTTATACATGTGAAAAAAACTAGAATGGAAAGTAATATACTAATATTTTCTTGATTTAACTTCTAATTCTCTAGACCATTCATCTAATTGATCACTCAATATGACTAATTTGCTGACTCTCTCTTCTATCTGTCTAAGCTTCTGTTCGTTAGATCGTAAATTGGTATCTGGGGGGTAAATTAAATGTTAGTATTATATTAGGTTTTGTGTTCATATGATTAATTAATACTTACTTATATCTTTAACGCCCTCACTGCTTCGTAACAATTCATCAATGTATGTCTCTATATCTTTGTATTTCAATATACTAGCATTATTAATAGTTTCTAATAGATTGAAATCAGCTACCGTTGATTGAGTATCTAATTCTAATATTTTCTTGATACATTCAAATGAAGCCCTAATTAGTTTCTTCGGATCTTGTCTAGGTGGTAATCCTTGTTGTTGTGAATTAATTGTATTGGGTCCCCCTTTGGACCCTATATTGCTCTGTGAATTGCTCTTTGTATATGTATTATTAGACATTACGTGTGTGTGTGTATCGATACAGTTGATACAGTTAACAATAATACACAACAACGCACTCTCTATCTAATCAATAAAGAAAACAAAAGGGTAGTGTACGGAAATCAAATTTTTATTCTTTTGAATATTACTTTATTATACTTACCTTGCAACCCACCAAGGCAGTTGTCTGACATTCAATTTAAAATTAATAAAGATGAGTTACCCGTTCAATACATAGGGACTCACCATCCAAGTTTAAGGGATTTAGCTTAACCGAATGTCCAAATCCCGTTGACAACAAATAGACCCAGTCTGTCGAAACTGTCGACGCTGTAGTCGATAATGGAGGCGATCCTGTTATTTGTTATAGACTCCTTCTTTTAATGTTAATATATAATATGATTTAGAGTAAATATACACTTCTGATATTAGTAGTTATTTTTCAAGTTACTTGGATATTATCTAATGATCCTGAAAATGAACTTTATGTCTTCAAAATTTAATCAAATTTGGGAATTCATCAAAAAATTAATTAAATTATAAATATGAATAAGAATAACTACAAATGTTCTAATTGTAAATCATAAATCATCCTACTATAATCATATCATTGTAAAGATACAAGAACTATAATGTTAAACTTAATACCATAACCCTATAATCCGCCAGTACCGACTTTTATTTATCTTTTAGATTCTCTCTCTTTGTCTTATTTTTTTTATTTCTTCTCTTTTGTCTATCTGCTACCGACTTAACTCTTCTTTCTTCTTCTACATCTCCTAGACAAATACCCCACAAAACAAAAATGAAGGTCATTACTTTACTGCTCTTACCAATATTAAGCAAATTATCATTCGGTGCTATCATAGAGTACCCATTAGACATCAATATGCAACAGCAACTTGTTGTGCAGAGAGACCTAGGAGATCAAGATTTAGAACTGTTTAACCAGGATGATGATGATTCTGAATTTGAAATAACAGAAGAACTGGGCTCATGGGATGAAGTTGAATATTCCGAAGTGGAAGAAGAAGACGAGGATATGGAGGGACAACTCAATCTCTTGGGTAAACAGACCTCTGCTACTAGTTTCAACGTCCCAGTGAAGGGCCCAGTTAAGGAGGAAAACCAATATTACGATGAAGAGGGAAGACAATTAGTCTACGAAGTGGACATGGAAGAATTGGAGCTCATGCTTGATAGATATATAGGTATGGGGAAAGAAAACTTTGCAGCTTATTTGGCACAAACTAAGAGTGGCCAATTCTTGGAATTTGTTAGAGGATTGAAGGATAAATTTAAGAAGGAACAAAGAACTAAGGGAGAAGACTGTGATGGTGGTGAAGAGGAAGATCTAGAAGAAGATAAGAAACACAATGAAGACCAGGAAGAAGATACAGAACAACACGAGGAAAACCATGAGCACCAGGAAGAGGATGAAGATGTTTCCTGTGAAAACTTTAAGAAATTTGTGTTGGATTCATCTAGGGAATGGGATGAAGCTGATAAAGAACTTGTTACTGAATTTCTCAAAGACGATCCATACTGTAATGATCACCCTGAGGAATGTGACTTAATCAATAGTAAGAATCAATTATCTGTTTCCCAATTGAAGTGGCTGGAACAAAACTCTAAGAGAAGGTTAGCCTTGCTACAACAAATTATGGATGATCCCGATAACGTTGATTACGATACTATTGTCAATTCGGAAGAATTCCAATACCGGTCAGGTAACATCTTTTTAGATCAAGATGATAATGAGTTCATTAGTCTTGGTGAAAAGCAGGCTCCAAATTTGTCACCCTATAAACTTCTATTAGTCACCGTCGCATCCATTTTATCATTAGTTTAAACGCTCCCGTTTTTTTCACACATATATTAATAGATTTAAGACATAAATATCTAAGATTAAAGTAGGAAGAGTGAACATTTAGAAAACATAAGAAAAAAATATTAGTTATATAGTAAATAATTAAAGAGTAAACAACCCAGTTCTTTTATTACCAGTAGGGTAAACCACAATAGTGGATAAATATAAACCAACACTGATACCCAATGCCACTTGAATCATCACCAACCCAAAGTTCAATGTGGATGAATTAGTGGATGTTGTATAGGCGCTTCCATTGGCATTATGCACAATTTCATTAGCAGTGGTGATACCAACCAACACCGACCCTTGTGAGGCAATACCGGATGGCACTTGAACAAAAATAGCAGGTAACATCAGAGACATCGTCATGAATGAACCCTTATTGAACAATTTATTAAACGATTTCATCATTCTAGTGTATAGATTACTCAATAGTCCCACTATGAAACAACCTAATGTGGCATTCAACTCTGTAGCAGTTTTAAAATGTAAACTGCAAAAATAATTGACAACGTAACCAACTTCAGAGATGATGATCATCAACGGTAATTGACTGAAAGTGGCCTGATTCACCAAGGCAATACCGGTGGTAAACATAGGAACAAACAAGAATCTATACCCAACAGGAACATTCGATGTGCATGTGGTAGTATTGGTAGCCTCAGAATCGATCCATCCATATAAGGCCGATCCCAGAGTGATCCCAAATGATAACATTAAGGAATAAATGAACGCATAAAACATTCTCACTGCACCAGCAACCAGATTACGACTTTGTAATTCCAGTGACCCACAAAGAATGATGTAGCCGGGCAAGATCAATGCCAATGTACTTTGCACAATAGCAGAAAAGCAGAAGGTGTTACCACCATTGATTGATCCAATGGCTCTTCCTATAAAACTGGCCACGATACTAGCGACGACCTCGAAAACGGACGAGTATAGTGGGGATTTAGGACACAAGAAATATTGTAAAAACCCAATCACAGCTCCAAGACCAAAACTGATGGGTATATCAATCCATGATCCACCATATGCCCATGGCCCCACAAAGGCAGAACAAAAGGCATAAAGGAAAATACACATCCATGCATTAAACCGTGGCTTTCTATTAATGATTTTCTCCAGACATTCACTTGCTTCTTGAACACCTAGTCTATCATGAATGACACTTTTGTAAATATCATAAGTTTCATCTAATTTCCCCAAATCTAAACCTTGAGGACATCTAACCAACTTCATATCAGTGGTTCTCGTATCAGGATCACTGAATGACACCATCATTGTACCGGGGAAGTAAATGAACGATCCATTTATCTCTAACACTGATGCAGTTAGAGCCATATACTCTTCTAGTCTATGTGTGGGAGCACCATATAACATCAATGCTTTACATAAAAGTAAAATGAACCGTTGCCGTTGTAACACGTCAGCTATGTGAACAGTGATCTTGGCAGCAGCATCTTTTTTGTACTTACGTCTTTTCAATCTGTACCTGTTTCTGGAGAACGCATTTTGATTGACCTTCTTGGCCCTTGTAAATCCATTCATTGGTAGGTCATCATCTATATTGAAACTGCTGATACCACTATCTGATTCCGGAGATTTGACTTTGGTAAAATTGGGGAACACTGTATTATTATTATTATTTCTGTTTTCAAACTTGACCCTTCTGAGCTCATCACCAAGGGGTGTAGGAAATGGTAAAGGTGTTGGTGATGTAGATCCTATCCGCTTAAGAAGGGGACGTTGAGTTTGTCCCGATGTCGCAGCAAGTCTGGCCGTAGAAGAGTTTTCCATTCCCTGTCCTATGTTTTCTAATCTCTGGTTTAGTTCATCAAAGTCAAATGTATCATGCTCGTTTTCAGAGTTTTTGTTACTTCTTGGAGTAACTGACCCCGACGAAAGAACTGACGGAGACAAAACTGATGGAGTTAGTGCTATCGATGACTGATTGGCTGATGTTGGCTGCTGGTATAAGGATAGCAACGTGGAGGCAATACCACGTTTGAACCTTCTGTTGTGCATCTCCTTCTCTGATAAATCAATATCAGAGTAATCTAACTCTCTTTGCAAATCGTCAAAATCATTGAGTACATCATCTTTATTATGAGAAAAGAATGAAGTATTGATTGATGATCCAGTTGGTTGCCTGGAGTGAAATCCAGACCGCTTTGCAAAATCACTCATTTTTGCACCAAGTCTTCCACCACCTCCAGTTACTGGTGCAGTACTACTAGCCAATGTGGTGGAACTGCCAGCGAATGTAGGGAAATGATATTTCACAATATCCTTAGCTTCATCTTTAACTTCACTTGGATCAACATGATTGATTTCATCGAGCCCCTTTTCTTCATCGGAAACCTTAGAACGGCCCTTCCTGCTGAATGGATTAATTGTGCCACCATTTCCCGAATTTGATGCCCCAGGGGATAATCCAAAATTGACATCCATTCCCAGTATCTTACCAAGCACCGCACTAGCCTTGGATTGTTCTGCAACGGGTGGCATGTTACCTGTAGTTGCTTTTTTATGGGGTTTTCTGCTATCTTGCTTTTCTAAGTCAAAGACAATTGCAGGACTCCCCGACCGTTGATCAGTGAACTTCCGTTTGAGTTTATCACTAATGGAAAATTTCTTAGAATCAGTTTCACTTGTAATTGTAGTAGTATCAGGGAGTTTCTTATGATTTGTACTGCTTAATGAAGTGGCAACCTGTGATAATTCAACGCCATCATTATGAGCACCATTGGATTCTTTTTCTAAGGACCCACCACGGTGATATTTCTCTTGCCTGATGTGATCACTAGAACTACTACTGGTCGTACTACTGCGGCGTTCATCCTCTGTGGATTCCCCCGATGAGGAGTCGCCCCCTAAATTGAAAGTAGTCTCAGGACGACGTTTGTAATGAGTCCCTGCTGTGGCATCTCTATTGAAATCTTGATCAAAGTCGTCCTCAATTTCTCGTTTGATAGCATTTTCTGCATCAACAAGATTTTGTTGTCGTTGCTTGGTAATGTATTCGGGGAACCTCTCTGTGCTGTAATGGTCCCTGCTATGCTGAAGACTGGGTAGAGACCGGGATGACATACCTTGCCTTGACAATGGGCGCGTCGCATCACTTAACCCTTGCAGATTGGTAGACGATGTGAAGTCTGGCATGACAGGATGTAACACTTCTTCATTTTCATCTTCATCTTCCAAGATGGGTAGGTTATCTAAAGATGCGGCTGGCTTGCCTTTATTCTTTTTGAATCCTATGATACGATTAGACATTAGTGTGGTATAATATATTGTAGTCTCCTATGAGACTGTGTAATGGAGTAGGATTATAAATATATGGGAATTAGTTGATGAATGGAAAATGGTGAAATGAAGCCCAATAAACTATTTGATAAGAGAATGTTATCTTATAAAGAGGAAAAGATTGTAATAGTTCCGTGATTGGAAGTGGTGTATCTCCAAAATTAGATATTGGGTCAATATGAAAAGTAGAATGGTGATATTAATATTAAAGAAATGAACATAAACACGTATAATCGATCGAAGATCAACAGTGTTTAACTGTTACAGGTACATGGCTTTGTATGTTGATCCATAAAAAAATAAGAGTTATGATGTCATAACTATTGTATTTAGGACGCGTCCGAATATCACACGACACTTACATTTGTGATAACTACTATCTAGGAATTCCGCACCTGTTCAGAAACTCGGAACTCCGGGAAACAAGATACAGTCTCCAAATACTTAGCCTTGATTTATATAAGAAATGGAATAATATATGAAACATTAAAACAAGAACAAATAGTAAAAACACAAATAAAAGATAAAAATGAAAAAGCAAAACAGAACAAAATTAAAACACAAACAAGAATGAATAGCAAAAGAAAGAAGAATAATAAAAAAAAAAGCAAGAAAGAGGTATAAAATCTATCTGAATGAAAAAAATAATAAGTTTGAAACTTAGTAATCTCTCTAATTGTATTCCCTAAGATGTGTATTCCCAATGACGTTGAAATAGAAAAGTACTAAAACCAAAAAAAAAACCTTTGAAAAGAAAAAGAATATAAATATTAATGAATTAAATGATTTTGTTGGTGGAAAACTAATGTACATTAAATAAAATCTTTTCCAATTGGCTTTTCTTTGATAAAATATAATAATATGAAATTCAACACCAGTTTATGTTGTGTGTAGTTTTTTTTTTCTTTGAATGACCTTCAAAAGTTGTTTTTCAAATATATGTTTGAAAACCCCAACTCATGCATAATTAGAAACCCTATGTACAAGTTGAAAATAATAATAATAATAAGTAAAACAAAAAACAAATTTGAAGTTGTAGAAAAAAAAGATAATCTCAGAATAGTATAGGAATACAAGAGAGAGAAATCACATATTGTGATTCTCTTGAATGTGTATATGAGTGTGAATGTATGTGTGTGTAGATGTTGTGTTGCTCTGGGTGTGTGTAGGTTTTGTAGGGGGTAAAATAATGGAATGAAAAAAAAAAGTTAAACAGTTTAGCAAAGATCCTTTTTTTTTGCAACAAAGAAGTCAAAATCCCAAATAATAATAATAAAATGATAGAAATTAATGGATATAATGTGGAAGACCTTTTCTAAAACCTGTTGTAAGAATGAATGAATAAAAAAAATGTTTCATGTTTCAGTAAAAAAGAACGAGTGGAGGGAGAAAGGTTTACCACCATTGGGAGCTACCACTACCAGAGGAGTTACCAGCACCATAAGAGCTATTACCAGCACCGTATGAGCCTCTGGAGTTGTAACCACTACCGTAGGAGGAGTTGTTACCACCACCGTAACCACCGCCGTAGGAGCTGCCACCGCCACCGTATCTTCTGAAATCTCTGTTTTGAGTTCTACCACCTCTACCTCTACCTCTACCACCAGATGATTCTCTTGAGATGGTGGTCAAGAAAGATGGCACTTCTTGGTTAGCCTCGGACAAGATATCAATCAAATCCTTGACAATGTTCTTGTTGTTTCTGTTGAAGAAGGCAGTGGCGATACCAGTGTTACCAGCTCTACCAGTTCTACCAATTCTGTGGACGTAATCGTCAATATCACCTGGTAAATCGTAGTTGATAACGTGGGTAACGTTAGGGATATCTAAACCTCTAGCAGCGACAGCAGTAGCCACCAAGATTGGGGTCTTACCAGATCTGAACATTTCCAATGCTCTTTCTCTTTCAGATTGGGATCTGTCACCATGAATGGAGGTAGCTGGGAAGTCTTGGTCAATCAAGTAGTCACACAAGATGTCAGCCATTCTCTTGGTCTCAACGAACACCAAGGTCAATCCGGTGGTCAAGGTGTCATCAGCAGCGGACAAGATGTCAAGCAAGGATGATTGCTTCTCGTTATCCTCAACATACACCACTCTTTGGGTGATGTTCTCAGAGGTGGAACCAACTCTACCGACGGACAAGAAGATGTAGTCGTGTAAGAAGTCCTTAGCCATGTATTGGATTTCCTTAGGGAAGGTAGCAGAGAACAATAGAGTTTGTCTGTCACCAGTTTGAGGCATGTCACAGCCTTGCACAATGTGTCTAATTTGAGGTTCAAAACCCATATCTAACATTCTATCAGCTTCATCTAAGACAAAATACTTGATGTTTTGTAATGAGATCTTACCCTTTTCTAATAAATCGTTTAATCTACCTGGGGTACCAACTAACAAGTCACAACCTCTTTGTAAGTTTCTCATTTGCACATCGATTGGGGTACCACCGTAAGCGACACCAACCTTAACCCAAGATCTGTAGGCAAACTTCTTGGCTTCTTCACAAATTTGTAACACCAATTCTCTGGTTGGAGCAATGATCAAGGCGGTAGGGTGAGCCTTTCTCTTGGCGAAAACGTTTTCTTCTTGGGCAACTTCAGTTGGACCAACTTTGAATAATTCACCTAAAACTGGGAACAAGAACCCACCAGTTTTACCGGAACCAGTTTGGGCACAAGCCATCAAATCTCTACCGGCATTCACGATAGGAACGGAATACTTTTGCACTGGAGTTGGCTTGGTGAATCTGGCCAATTCAATGTTCTCCAATAACAAGTTGTCAATGGTTGGAGCAGTGAACTCGAAAATAGGATCTGGAACGTTGTCACCGGTAGCTTCAACTGGGATATCGTCGTAATGGTCAAAGTTGATACCAGATGATTGGAAAGTTGGATCACCAGCGGCACCAAACAATTCCAATTCTAAAGCACTGTCACGTTCGGAAGGTTGGTGAACACCATCAACCCATCTACCTTGACCTGGCATACGTCTTGGTTGTCTGTTGTAGCCACCACCGTAGCTGTCTCTGTTGTTGTACCCATTGTTGTATCTACCTCTACCGTAGCCACCGTTACCGTAACCTCTTTGAGAGTAACTACCGTTTCTGGAACCGTAGCCACCGTAGGAGTCATTGCCACCGCCGTAGGAGTTGTTTCTTGACCCGTAACCCCCGTAGGAGCCGTTATTGCCCCCATAGGAGCCACCCCCTCTTGAGAAGGAGCCTCTTTGATATTCACCGGATGCTGATGCGGCAGCGCCTTCGGCAGCGCCATCAGTCCGTGATCTGTGTGGAGGAACGTAAGACATTTTTCGTTATATTGATAATATTAAAATGTTTATTTCTGTATCAAAAAATGATAATATAATTTTAAACAAGAAGGAAAAGAGAAAACGTTTATTAACTCTTCTTTTGAATATGGTGTTTCGCCCTTGACTTAAAAGAAAAATGAAAAATTTTCATCTGCCAATTTACAAACACGTGTAATACAATAGATATTTTTAACTATCAAACTAAAAGTATATTTAATTTTAGATATACAAAAGTTATTAAAACTAAAAAAAAAGAGAATTTTTTATGTTAAGAAGTAAGTAAATCCTTAGTTCTCCAAGTCCTTCTTTAAGGTACCTAAGAAAGCGTGCTTTTCAGCTGGAGTTTGGAATCTACCCTTACCGAACTTAGAGGCAGTGTCGATCCACTTCAAGTTAACATCTTCTAAAGCTCTTCTGGTGGTTGGACCGTACAAAGACTTTCTTAAAGTGATAACTCTCTTGACTGGACCTGGAATGGAACCCTTCAATAAGACGAAATCGTTGTTAACAACACCGTATCTGACGAAACCACCCAATGGAGTGATAGTCTTCTTGGTTCTGTCGAATTCGGTAGCACCAGATGATTCATCACCGGCCTTACCCATTCTGTAAACCTTGTGGTTAATAGAGGTTCTGTGGTGGTAACCTCTTTGACCAGCTCTAGCCACAGTCCATTGGACGTGGGATGGATGCCAAGCACCAATACAAGCAACCTTTCTGACACCTCTGTGGGTCTTTCTTGGAAGCTTCTTGGTACCCCATCTGTGGGTAACACCCTCGAAACCGTGACCCTTGGTAACGGCAATAGCATCGATCATTTCAGATTCTTCAAAGACAGAGTGGACGGAAACAGTCTTTTCAAAGTGTTCCTTAGCCCAGTCAACCTTATCGGAGACGGAACCACCGTTGATTTGAATTTCAGCTAAGTGAGCCTTCTTTTGAACCAATGGAGTCTTTCTGACTTGGGTGTGGACCAAGACTCTGACGACAGAACAGTACTTCTTAATTCTAGCTAATTCTCTTTCAACATCAGCGGCACCGTTAGAATACTTCTCAGAGTACTTGGTGAAGGCTCTCTTCTTGGCCTTGTACCAGTTCTTGTAGAATCTTCTTCTGATTTCATCGGATAAGTGTTCAGCCCAGACGGTAGTCAAGGATCTTAAACCTCTTGGAGTTTCAACGTAACCGACAACACCAACGACAACCAATTCTGGAGTATCGATAACGGTGGCAGCTTCAACAACTTCTCTCTTGTGCATCTTGGAACCTGGTCTCTCCAAGTCTCTAACAATGGTGGTCATACCAGCCTTGTAACCCAAGAAGGCGGTCAAAGCAACTGGCTTAGACTTAACATCCTTTGGGAAGGACTTACATCTACCTCTTTGCTTGGCAGCTCTCTTTCTTGGGAGGAAACCTAAGGAACCGTGTCTTGGTTCTTCGTACTTTCTGTGGGACATTGTTGAATTAAAAGTATTAGTGAGTTAACAAATATTGTTGGAGAAAGAGAAGAGCAAGAAGAAGAAAGAAAGTAGTTATTAAATGAAAAATAAATTTTTCACTTTTCAGTGAGTGGTGTTGAAAAAAAAAAAAAAATTTGAGTGGAAAGGTAGTGTAAAGACTAATAACTCTAGAAAAGTAGGGTAACACTTAGTTTGATCTCACCTCTACACCGATTACTCATCTAAAATTCCTTAATTAACCCGTCACAGGAGTATGACAGTACCCACCTTCCTAATCGGGTAACGCGCTAAATCGTTGTCCATTTTCTCATAAACTGTCTCTTATGGGTCTCCCAAAAATGAAAAATTTTCAAAAAACTTAACACTTATGAGTCAGGTTATTCTTTTTTCTCTCTTCTATTAATCTATTTAACTATCAATTACAAATGCTCTCAAGAACATTTAAACAATTCTGCAAGCCTTCATTGACATCACAAATTAGATTGTCATCTACAAAGACTCTAGATAGAGCTACTTTGACTATTAGAGATGGTCCAGTGTTTAACGGTTACTCCTTCGGTGCAGACAAGAATATCTCAGGGGAAGCAGTGTTCACTACGTCGTTAGTGGGGTACCCTGAATCTATGACTGATCCTTCATATATGGGACAAATCATTTGTTTCACACAACCTCTCATTGGTAACTACGGTGTTCCATCTGGTACAATTAGAGATCAATTCAATTTATTGAAATATTTCGAATCTCCACATATTCAATGTATCGGTATAGTGGTCTCTGATGTCGCCATGGAATATTCCCATTGGACTGCCGTCGAATCATTATCACAATGGTGTAAACGTGAGGGTGTCGCCGCTATCACGGGTGTGGATACCCGTGCCTTGGTGACTTACTTAAGAGAACAAGGTTCATCATTAGCTAGAATCTCTGTCGGGGAAACTTACGATGCCGATGAGGATGCCGCTTTTGAAGATCCTGGTGCTGTTAACTTAGTTCATAAGGTTACCACTAAGGCTCCTTTCCATATTTCTTCACCAAACGCCAAATACCACGTTGCCGTGTTAGATTGTGGTGTTAAGGAAAACATTTTAAGATCTTTAGTCTCTAGAGGTGCCTCTGTCACCGTGCTACCATATAATTACCCAGTGCAGAAAATCGCCAAACGGTTCGATGGTGTGTTCATCTCTAACGGACCAGGTGATCCAACCCATTGTGCCGCCACCGTGGAAAACTTACGTGAAACCATGGAACAAAATCCAGACTTACCAATCTTTGGTATCTGCTTGGGCCATCAATTGCTCGCCCTAGCTTCTGGTGCTAAGACTATTAAATTGAAATACGGTAACAGAGCTCACAACATCCCAGCTTTAGATTTGACTACAGGTAAGTGTCATATCACATCTCAAAACCACGGTTACGCCGTCGATGCCACTACACTTCACCCAGATTTCAAGGAATATTTCATCAACTTGAATGATTTGTCCAACGAGGGAATGATCCATAAATCAAAGCCAGTGTTCTCTACGCAGTTCCACCCTGAAGCTAAGGGTGGTCCATTAGATTCTTCCTTCTTATTCGATAACTACTTCGAACTTCTAGCGGAATACCAAAAGAAGACAGGATCCTCCTTCTCCGCAGATGACTTGTTAGTCGATATCCTTCCAAGAGAGAGAGTGTTATAAATACAATATAAAACTTTTAATATATAATAAATGCTATTATTCTAGAGAAGCCATAGTAAAATATAAAATTTTGGAAAATTTTTTGAACGTGGTTTAAAAAAGTAAAATTAAACTGTAATTATATCACCACCACACGCTTTCTTCTTTTGAAACATCTATTAACCTCACAATGACTCTAAGAATCTTACTAACTAATGACGACGGTGGCCCTAATGATGTGGCTTCACCTTACGTGAAATACCTCGTCGAAGCCATTGAAAGACACACCGACTGGTCACTCACGATAGCTGTGCCGTCATCCCAGAAATCATGGATCGGTAAGGCTCATTTTGCTGGAAGAGAAGTCTCTGCCACTTACATTTACTCAGGAATAGATAACCCCGATGATAATTCATTCCAGGGACCATTCGGATACCCTCAACCTAAACTCAGAGATAACTCCAAACTGAAAGAATGGTGTTTGATCGATGGTACCCCGGCTACCTGTACAGACATTGGATTAAACTACATCACACAAGGCGGCATGGACGCAATCGATTTAGTTTTGAGTGGACCTAATGTGGGTCGTAACTCTTCCTCATTATACGGTATGTCCTCAGGGACAATCGGTGGTGCAATGGAGGGAGCTCATCATGGTAAACGTGCCATTGCATTGTCTTACGCTTATAACAAACGGGCTACATCAACCCCAGAAATCCTAAGAGAGGCCTCATTGATTTCAATTAAGATTATCGAAAAACTCTATAAGAACTGGCATGAAAGTGCTCAAATTTATTCGGTCAATGTTCCTCTCGTGGATGACTTGAAATTGGGTAAAACCAAGGCATTGATGGTGCCCATCTTAGAGAACACTTGGGGGAATTCCTTATACACTTCCACACAATCTACAGTGCCACCAAATGAGGAGGGATACGATATCGTGGATCAATCTGTGACATCGGGGCAAGTATTCAAATGGGCCCCTGATTTTGATTCCGTTCATAAAAAAATAGCATTAACCACGGAACTCACTGACGGGAAGGCTATAGCCAATGGGAACATCACTATCACTGCCATAAGAGCCGTTTTCAAACAAGTGGATGAGGCTAACCAAGGGGAACTCATATTGGAGTAAGTTCTGTTCTATTTTTTTGTGTTTTTTATGTGTTTCTTTTTTAAAACTTTTAATTGAAATATATCTTCGTTTTAGTCAGTTTGAAACTCCCTAGTAAATAGCAACCAGGAATGACTAACATTTACTTTTCTTTTTTTAGCTTACCTATGGAATCTCTTTCTATTAAAGATACTGATATTACTACCTCATTGGTGATCACATACCCTGAAGACTCATACCTTTTCACCCCATTGCAAGAGGCTGCCGCTAAGAAACTTTCCAATGTAGAATTAGTGACTTCGATTGATGCAGCAACGACATCACAAATTGTACAGATTGGTGAATACGAAGATTTGGATCATGAACGGTTGATGATGTCCCCAGATGAGTATATGGCCAATTCTTATATCTACCGGAAATCATTGATCAGAAAGAATTACTTAGCTAATACTATCAAAATCTATACATCAAAGCATCCAAATTCCATTTTGAAAAAAGCGTTCCCTGAGTCATTCAATCTTGAATTAGATTACGCTGAATTCTTGGATGATGCTCTCGATGAGGTTTACGAATTTAAGTTTGAGTTATTGGAGAATGAACGGAAACCTGAGAGTGAACAGAAGACCTACATTTTGAAACCAAGTATGAGTGATAAGGGTCAGGGTATTCGGATTTTCAAAACTGTGGATCAATTACAAGAGATCTTTGATTCGTTCGAAGAAGGTTACGATTCAGACGAAGAGGCTGAACAAGAAGATGAAGGTGATGATGATGACAATGGAATCATTACGTCTCAACTTAGACACTTTGTTATCCAGGATTACATCAGCAATCCATTACTGCTGCCCGAATATGGTAACCGTAAGTTCCATATAAGAACTTATGTGTTATGCTCAGGTAATTTGAGCGTTTACGTGTACACCCGGATGTTGATGCTATTCAGTGAGTTCACATATAGTGGTGAATCCATTGATATGAAGGGTCACTTGACTAATACATGTTTACAAAGGGACAACAAAACAGTGATAGAATTCGGTAAGAGTGAGTTATCCAATACCACTAAGACCAATGTGCAATCACAAATCTTTGATATAGTGTGTGACCTATTCAAGGCTGCAATCAATGTGGATAAGATCAATTTCCAACCACTAGAGAATGCATTCGAGGTGTTCGGATTGGACTTCCTCGTGGATTCTGATTTACAAGTTAGTCTACTAGAAGTCAATTCGTATCCTGATTTTAAGCAAACCGGTGATGAATTGAAAACATTAATCTATGAGTTATTTGAAGGTGTCATGGTTAAATCTATTTCACCATTTATACATAAAAATACAAAAGTGGGCGAATTCGAGAGCTTACATAAAGTATTAGACGTCGATAACAACTATTGATCCACAGAATTGCCATTCGTGTGGTTAGCATTGTTATACGCCGTTTCCGTTTCATCTATCTCTTTACACCATTTATATATATTGTTTTTCAACCGTTCAGCTCTAATAAACCCATTTCTAATTGTAGTCAATGATCTAATAAATTCTTCATTTCTTTGTAATGCAATTTGAATTAATTGTCTTGATTCTTCGGCATCTTCCACCTTCTGCACACCATAATTGAAGTCTCTCTTAAATTCTGGTAACTTAAAGAATGGATCAGCTATCAACTTGTTTGTAGCCTCCGCCTCTGGGTCGGTAGGCAAGTTATTGGCGGTCGCCGTAGTTGTCGTGTCCACCTCCTCTTGGGTTTTATCTAGATCCATCTCTGCAGTCACGTCACCATTACCATTTGCAGATACCAAGTATTCCTTTTTCAATTTGGCATCGATATCCAGGTTATGTTCATATTGTGGTAGACACAATGTATCAGCTTTGTAATTATTGAAATCGTCAGCTAAAAAAACATCCATTAGTTTAGATAATTGATTAACGTTATCTTGTTCCTTCTCTATTATGTGAATGGTTTCCTCTGCCAATTTTGTGAGATGTTTAGATTTGTAAATATCGACAAACGTCTTGCGTCTGACAATGTCCGATGGACGAGTGATCGGTTTCAAAATATTAGCCACATCCAAATGTTCTAACAATTCAGATGCATTCTCATTGTAATCTTCCATTTCGGAATCATCATCTGGATCTCCAAACTCTTCATCGAGTTCCCGTTTTATTATGGCATCTATAGTGAGTTTTTTATTGATGAGCATTAATCTTTCCTCCTCCTTAGCTGCTGGAATGGTGGTTGTCTGATCATTGTCTATGGTGGTCACCAAAGGTTTAGATTTTGTGGTCACCAACTTGAAAGCACCATCTGAGGAGTTCAATCTAGTGAAATCGACGTCTTCTTCCTTGCGGTCTAATTTGTTCCCCCTGTTGGAGTAACTCTTATTGAACTCTGTGTCTTGCACGTTTATCAGTAGAGAGTTGTTTAATTCTTTAGAGTAGTTATTTTCGAGTGCTAACTTGAACCGGAGTAAATCCTCCTCCAATGAGGGCACCTTGACAGTGGTTGATGGTGCCATGATGTATTGTGTGTATGTGCTGGTGATTCAATAAGAGATTGTATACCTCCTTCTAGTGTTCTTTTTTCTTGTTTTTAATGAAGTTTTGAAGAAAATATGGTCGTGTGTAAATTAAATTGAAAGAACTCGAGTCACGTGTGAAGTAATATAAAGAAATGCTTAACTATGTGTTTAAATCACGTGCATGCGGGTGGATTACCTAATCGGGGGTGACGGCGCGGAAGAGACAGTAGTACTGTGGTTAAACTGGCTCGTGGTTCATATAAAAGGATACCAGTCTGTCAAGTTTTCGTTGTCACCTACTGAAGTTTCCAAGATTGCTCTTGCTTGAAATAGATAACAATTAAGCTACAAAATGACTAAAGTCCCACAAGTCTATTTCACTAATGACACGCATTCATTTGGGTTTGCCACTGCTAGATCAAGATGGCCTAATATCTTGGAGACAGCAGTCAAGGACGTCATCCTAGAGTATAGCAAGCCCGGGACCAGTGAATTGAAGAAATCACAGGGTGCTATAATCACTAAAGGTATTGAAGGTCTCAAGGATGATATTTTGGGTGATGCCGTAGTCACTAAGTTCAACAACAGCAAGATTGCTGGATTGAATTCATTTGATGAGACATTGGACAAATGGGCCAAGGAACTCGGTGCACCAGTGACTTGGCTTGCTGGTCCTTGGTTATTTATTGAGTGTTTATTATACCGGAAAGTGGATGAAGCAATTAAGTCCCAATCGGAATGGTTAGATTTTGACGTTTATTTCAGATTGAAAAGAGAGACTTTTTGGTCATCCACTGCAGGTGTCTATGAGTTGGTTTTAAGATATTCACAATTGATCCAAAACAAGGATAAAATCAAGAATGACCAAGATGCATTAAAAGTGTTGTACGAGGAATTCATTGATGTTTCACTTTGGGGGAATGCCACTGATTTATCATTGCTTGCTAATGCCACCTTAGATGACATCAAATCTGTGCAGGGGAAGAAGGCAAGAGATAGTTCTAAGAAGAACATCGTCGCCAACGATTTAGATGCGTCATGGGATAGAATAGTGAAGAGCTCTGGATTGAGAAGGTTCGATATTGTGTTAGATAACGCTGGTTTTGAATTTTTCACCGATCTTTGCTTAATCCTGTTCTTGTTAGATTTCAATCTCATTGATAAGGTGGTGATCCACTGTAAGACTAGACCATGGATGGTCAGTGATACCATGGTGAAGGATGTAAAGGTGTTGCTAGATGATCTCTCCGATACATCATTATTCCCAGAACACAGAACCGAGTTGGAATTATTTGTGAAAGTCATCAAGGATTACCAAAAATCGGGTGTGATCGAAGTCACCGATAATGAGTTCTGGACTATTGATTTGGACTATGAAAGAATTGCCAAGGATGAAACTAAGTATGGTGGTGCTGAACTCTGGAAGTACTTCCAAGATTCCACTTTAGTGGTTGTTAAGGGTGACCTCAATTACAGAAAGCTCACCGGTGACAGAAATTGGCCTAGAGACACACCATTTGTGAATGCCATCGGTGAATTGGCCACCTCTGGTATCCATGTGCTTGCCCTAAGAACTTGTAAGGCAGACGTGTGTACTGGGATGGCTCCTGGTAAAGATGAAGAGCTCTGTAAATACTGGAAGAGCTTGGGCAATGAGCACGGTGAACTGTGGTGCTCCAGCGGTAAATGGGCTGTCATCTCCTACAGTGATGGCCATTTGTAAGTTCCCTTTACTCCCTTTATATATATATATAAAACGAATAGATCCAGTTCTGCTATATAGTAAAAAAAAGGTCGTGGCTCAAAACCAATTTTTATTTTCGGATTTTCATTATTAAGACAAGTTTGAAAGTAGTATGATAAAAGGTGGTTTATTTATTTACTTTTAATCTCTGTGAGTGTGTGTCATTTGAATCATGAATGGGCCATCTTATTATGAATTCTATAGAAGAAGCACGTATGTGATAACTTTTGGTTTTGTTCAATTTACTTGTTCTGATTACTAACATAAACTCGCTCGGCTTACTGGTCCCCTCCGGTCGCCACTACCTTTTACTTTTAGCATTGGAACTTCATTAGCAGAAGCATTGGATTCCCTCATTGTGGATCAAAGAATTCAACCTCAATTGGCAATGAAAGTGTTAGCCAATTTTGATAGAGTGACATCAGATGATTTAAAAGATGTCAAGGCAAAATTAAACTTCAAAGGTCATTTACATACATATAGATTCTGTGATGATGTTTGGACTTTTGTCATCAAGGATGTTAATGTGAAATTGGATGATGGAGAAACGCTTAAGGTGGATAGATTTAAGATTGTTGCCTGTAATTCTAAAAAGGCCGGTGAAACTTAGGTTTCTTTTTATGTTTTTGTTACGCATTTCTAATTGAATAAAACTATTTCTACGCTTTTATTAAGATGTCTGTGGTTGTACACTAACTATGTATTAAATGTTTTTTGGGAAAGGAAGGAGTGAGAAGTAATAGACAAGTAAAAAGTAAAAGTAATAAAGAGATAAAAATAACAAAATAATGAAATAGATTATATCATTTATAATTCATCATGAACAGCAGCAACATCAGCAGTGGTAGAAACAGCTGCCTCTTCGACTGGAACAGCAGTTTCAATAATTGATTCAATAACTTCAGTCACTTCAGGTGCAGGAGCCTCAGAGTTTAATTCCTCTTTGAGTTCCTCCAACACGGTGTCATCAACAACAGGAGGTAAATCAGTCTCTGGAATGACAATTTGTGTCTCAACTTGTTCAACAGTAGTTTCTATACTAGTTTCTGTTGCAACAACAGATTCTTCTTCCACCACAGAGGAAACAACAGGAGTTGGTACCTCAACAGGCACTTCCTCTGGAATCGTAACCGAAACTTCCTCAACGACAGCACTCACAGGTGCATCATCGACAGCAGCAACAGTTGGAACCTCCTCAATGGATGATGTCACAGTAACAGTGGCGGAAACTATTTCCTCTTCAATGATAGTGACAGTGGCCCCAGCAGAAGTTTCCTCGGTCTCTGTCTCTATAACAACTTGGGCGACATCAGATGAGGAAGCAGCAGATTCAACTAGGGTTTCCTCAACAACGACAGGAGGTGGAACAACATCAGAACTAGCCAATGGAATCACTGATTCAGTAACCACCGGAGGTGAGACAACAGTAGAAGTAACTGATTCCACTGCTTCAGCAACAGGTGGAACAGCAGCAGAAGTGACTGATTCCACTGGCTCAGAGACAGGAGGAACAACAGCAGAAGTAGCTGATGCCAGTGGTTCAATAATTACCGAGGATATACTGGAAACAACTGATCCTGGGGCCTTGGATGAGGCAACAGGAGCAGTAGCAACACTAGAAACACTGGCTCCCTCTGGCACAGGAGCAACAATAGAAGATGTCAATGGAGTAGCAGATTCAGTAACCACAGATGGGACACTCAAAGATGAAGCTGCAACGGATGGTGCTGCAGTGACAGTCTTCAAAGTTGGAATATCAGGAACAGATTCAATTTCAGATTTCGTGATTCTGACAACCTCGATCTCGGTCAAAGTGGTCTTGGATAACACAGTCTCAGTTTCGGTTTTCACCTTGGTCAACGTTGTTTCACTAACAACAGTTTCAAAGACGGTTTCCAACTTGGTTGTTTTAGAAGTATTCGTAGGCATTATACTGCCCACAGAAACGATGTCACCATCTATAGTTTTATCAGCTAGCGGCACATATGTGGTTTCAGATGGTGCACCCTTTAGAAAGGTCTCAGCGGATCCAACAGGTAAAATAGACACCTCAGGTTCTTTGTCCTTCTTAGCGATTGGAACATAAGTAGTCTCAGATGGGGCCCCCTTCAAAAACGTCTCTGATGAACCGACAGGAAGAATTGAGACTTCCTCCTTATCTAGTGGTTTATAAGTCGTCTGTGAAGGAGCGCCCTCTAAAAAAGTCTCCGATGATCCGACAGGGAGGATCGACACCTCGGTTGCATCAGGCTTGTATGTGGTTTCTGATGGGGCACCATTTATAAAGGTTTCTGCAGTACCGACAGGTTGAATAGTGACTTCCGATTCAATTGGCTTGTAAGTAGTTTCAGATGGAGCACCCTTTAAAAAGGTTTCAGCAGTGCCGACAGGCTGGATGCTAACTTCTGGTTCAATTGGCTGGTACGTGGTTTCCGATGGAGCACCCTCGAGGAATGTTTCTGCGGTACCCACAGGTTGTATACTGACAGTTTCCTCTGTGACTGGCTTATCATTGAATCCGAGTGGCTGGAATTTGAAGTAAGAGGATGAATCCGTTGGCTTTCTAGAGTTGTAAAATTCTATTGCCTTCTCTTGTAATTGATCGATGTAACCCTTTTCATAACTATACTGTAAACCAACACCCAATGCTGCAATCACTATGATGGAGAACAAGAATTGGAATATAGACAAGTACAATGGCTTGGAGACAGAAAGTTTTTCTGGGATCTGTAACAAATTCAAAGTATTGGCGGCGGATACAGACACAACGTAGTTACCCTTTTCATTTGATGTGATATTAGTAATGGCAAAATCGTGAACATTCTTCAGTCTTTTAATCAATCTGAGGTCCTTGTAACTGACTAATAACACCGAGCAATCTGAACAGGACAATGAAATGACATTACTGTTAGGGTTAACATCCATAGAGGTTAAACCTTTCAAGTTTTTAGCCACAGTGGATTGTTTGATGACCGATGATTTAGAGATGGAGAAATGAGCTAAAGTGATGCTACCATTGGAGACACCAGCAAACACTAATGTATTGTTATCGTAGAAGTCCACCTTGGAAAGAGTGAAATTCAGATCAGTCTTGAACACAGATCTACCAGTGATAGTGGAGATGGCTTCAAACCCTTTACTGGTAATGTAGCATAGCATTTTGCCATCAGGCGAGATAGTCACATCTCTGACTTCACCATCAGTGACAATTCTGAATTTCTCCTCTAGATCAGTTGTAGTATCGATGACGTACACCGATGAAGGGATATCATTCATCACAATCACACAAAAGCTGGCATCCTTAGCCAATGCAGTCAATTTCTGATAATGTTGTGGATTACTACCAGAGTGAATCTGACAGGCCTCCACGAATTTTAAATGTTCATTTTCATATCTGAATTTCCGTAAATGTTTATTGATACCTCGTTTGATTGAACCGGATCCTTCATTGATCCCGACCAAGATGACATTATTATTGACATCCAATGACATAGGACAATCTTCATCCTTATTCAATGTCAATTCTCTGTATTTCTTGATTGGCTTTTCTAACACTTGTGGTTGAATCTTCAATGCGGTCATCTTATTAGGGAGTCCATGGTTACCCTCACCTCCACCACCAGCTACAATCAACACGTCATCCTTGATAAACTTTGCCCCATAGAGCGGGTACCCAACATTCACAGTACTGGTTGGAATCTTCATAGTGGATCAATTGAGTAATGTAATTGTTTATTAGTTTATATATATCAAATAGAAACACAGATAATCTATAGAAAAAAAAAAGGAATACTAAAAAGGTTTACAGGAAGAACTCCAATGACAAAAATGCTGTTTTGTTTGTTTGTTGATCCATTAATCGAAAATTCGCTAAATTAGGATACCGACACGTGACCAGTGGAGTTTTAGTCGGATGCAATGGGTGAACGTCCGGGGAGAATCGCGGGAGACAAGTATAGAGTGATCGGATTCTATCCGGGTTACACACAATTTTTTTATAATGTTTGATTTGGATCAATGTTGTCATCATCAGTATCTGTGCCAGAGTTAGTAGACAATTGCACACTAGACTGGGATATAGATCCACGTTGACCAATAGCCTCGTATCCGTTATTATCAGGACTCTCCCCTTGGGTGTCCTGTGATGGTCTTTCCGATAGTTCGTCTTCTAGAATGTACTCCTCGAAATCGATGAACCGATCACCATATTTATGTTTCCCCTTATGAGACTTCTCCAACTTGTCGTGCAATTTCTCGTGAGGTTGTTCCACTGCTTCAGCATTATCATCTGCTTCAGACATCGGGGTTTGAGCCCTTGGACTATTGAGATCATTGATATCGAAAGACAACCGGTTAGTAGCACCAATTATATCATCTAATGTCTCATCGTGTTCCAATGCAGTCAATTCATCTTCAGTCAATTGCACATGGATCTGCTTTGGACCTATTAGGAAAGTATAATCTTCACCCTTACATATGGTCTTGTATTTAATCCAGGGGAATGTTTGGTATTTCAATTGATCTTCCTCGATTTTCAAATAATTGATTTTCAAATCACTGTACATGATATTCAATTGGAAATCTACACTCAAAGTTCTATGCTTCAAATCGTACATCTTGGCCAACTGTAATTCATCTCTTAATTCATAATAAATTAGATCATTTTTATCTTGTTTACCTCTAGAGAAATTCCGATCATGTAATGCAATTAATTCTCGTTTTGGAATTAATTCGAATTCCGAAACCATTTCACCTTTGGAATTACCATCCATTTTCGAGATTTGCCAAATGACACAATTTAGTTTCAAGTTATGGATAACCTTCCCAAGCTTTGTCTTGAATTTCAACCCACTATGTCCATTTTTGTTTACCGTACCATCCGGATTCAATGACACAAAATTCAAACATAAGTTATCATTAGGTATCACAATGGGCACTTTAACACGGATATCCTTCATGACATTTTTACTCCGTTTGTTGAAATTTGTAGCTAGAGTGACTTTAATTCTCAATTTGTATTTATCATTTTTGTAGGAAAGTTTGTAAGTGGGGATCACCATGATTAATGGTTTCAATGTTGTTGTATTGATGATTTGATATGAGGCCAATCTGAAATCACCATCTGGTGGTATGAAATGGATTTGATTGTTAGTGTTTGTCACTGATCCACTCTTACTCGTCTCGGAAGACACACTGTTAACACTTGTGGTTGATGAATTAGAGATTTGTGTATCTAGAGGGTTTTGCTGTGGGGGTGCTGATTGTTCCACCAGTTCCACAGATTGATGGAAATTTATATTAGAGAACACTGTTTTGTCACCTCTGAATGATTCATTAATGGATAATGTTAATTTAGGCATCCCTGAGAGGAAACATTTGCAATCCATTTCACCGTGAATAGAATTCAACATCACTCTATTTTCATGTAAGTTAAATTTGAATTTCAAGTTTTCCACCATATTAATGAAGAATTCGTTTTTGTTATAGAAGATCCCCTTAGGTCTCCACGATATTTTCGTAGTAGAAGTTCTAGATATACTTGAGTTAATCTCTCCGGAGACGTCCTCATTAGCCTTAGCATTTGTATCAATAAGGGAATACACCGAGGAGGATTCCTGGTGATCGTGAACCATCAATTTGATGTATTCTCTGAGAATATTGAAATCAGTCAATTGTGGAACCCCAAAATCCAATGTTTCATCGAACAATTCATAAATCAAGATATAATTATCTTTGATCACGTCTGAAGTCAATGCTCCACCATGATGTGGGATCAACTTGTATTCCATGAAGTAATCCTTAAGCAATTGTCCAAATTTAGAAAGAAACGATACGAGACCCATCAAGTTTAGGTCTTCAAACACGGGTGTCATCAATATGATCCGATCTATTCGTAAGTACACGAATGTTAAATTATTTATGGACAACACAGGGGTATTAGCGTATATGTTGGTGTTCATGTGGTAAGCCTTATTGAAGCTGTCCACTATATATGTTGTATTAAGATCATATTTATACTGCCTCTGTATGAGTAGATTGAGATCCTGATCTAGTATGTATATTGCCGATGCCATTGGCTTAATTGAAGGTGGGGGATGTTAATGTATTAATTGATAATGAGTTTTTGTTTATACAAATCTGGTCTTTAATTATGTCCAAATTTTCTTTTCTGTGCAGCGTTTAAATGAATATTTAAAAAATGGTGTAACTGTTTAAACTGATATTGGATTTCATTTATCTATGGGGTACCACAAATGTCTATAAAGTATATCAAGTTACCTATTACACAGTTACAGGGTCAATTGGGGAAACTCCCCATTACTTGGAAACTCAATGGTAATAATAAGGCCATCACTACACAACTCAAATTCAAAAGTTTTGAGGACACTTGGGCATTCTTGACTAAAGTTAGTATGAGATCACATTTGACTCAACATCATCCAACTATAACGACTACATACAATAAGGTGGAACTATTATTGACTACCCACGATGAGGATGGATTGACCGATGTTGATTTCAAATTGGCTAAACGGTTTAGTAATTACGCTGTCAAGATGAATGCAGAAGTTGAATGAATAGTTTACAAAGTTTCTTTTTTATAATGCGAATATGAATAATATTAAATTGTAATGTAATAGTATAAAATGTATATAGTAAAGTGTCATTAAGCGGTGGGGGGAGGGGGTTCATAATATAGAGGATAGGAACTAGCCTTACACTCTCTTTGATTTCAATCTCTTTTCGAGTTTTTCAAATTCTTGTAGGGCAATTTCTTCTTCTGGGTCTAATATACCTCTAACTTCTTCAACTTCCTCGATGTAATGCTTCAACATGGATTCGATACCATTCTTCAATGTATCCTCACTCAATGAGCATGATT
Organism: Ambrosiozyma kashinagicola; assembly: GCA_001599075.1. Taxonomy (NCBI): domain Eukaryota; kingdom Fungi; phylum Ascomycota; class Pichiomycetes; order Pichiales; family Pichiaceae; genus Ambrosiozyma; species Ambrosiozyma kashinagicola. The sequence goes on from BCGA01000007.1 coordinate 580,487, forward strand.
TACAGGCACCTTTCAATTTGATGTACACAATCCCGGTTTCCTCATCAAATGATCTGAAATGGATATCACCACCGTCATCTTGTAATGCTGGTCTAATTCTGGTATTGATTAATTCTTTGATTTCAAAGACAACGTCATCATCGGATTCCTGTGGTTCATCCAATTTTTGTAATAATTCTTGCTTGTAAACTTCGTTTAACACTGGGGTTCCCTTAACCTCTACGGCATTGGAGATCACTGAGATGATCTTATTGGATAACCCTGACCATTGTAATTCTGGGTTATTAGACAATGATGAATCAACTTTGTTAACAGTGACAAAGTTAGGTCCAATCATCAATGACATAACACCATTGATCTTGAATAATTCTGTAGCCAATGGTGATTTCATTGTGGCATCAGGGAGATCATCAATTTCAACTGCATTAGTTAAATCATCTGGCAGAAATTTGAAATCTTTAGAGATGAACTTTAATGCATTCTCATTTGGAGTTTGAATAGTTTGTAATGATATAAATCTTTTAAATAAAGATTGTGTTGGTGTTTGTAATCTTTTAGTTAATTTCAACATTGGTTATTGTTATATTTCTATTAAGTTTGATATAAATAAATAAAATAAATAGAATAAATAGATAATTAAGAATAAAAGAAAAATAACTAATTTATATAGTAATGATTGTATAGTCATTCAAAAAATAATTTTCGGTATCGATCAATTGCGAATTTCGGTAAAGGTCGCGATAGTTCGCTTACGCGGGGCCAATCAAATTTTGAGAATTGGTGATCATAATTTGGTGGCAGCTACCAATGAGCTAGTCACACAATCGGGCACACCGACACCGTCTATCATTCCACCTAGTGATACTTGTCCACCCCATTTGGAGTCAACCAACTGTTGGATCTCCGATTTGGTTTGCGTGTACCCAACATTGAATTGCGGGATGCATTCCTTAATCAAGTCCACCTCCATCACTACACTGGAGTAGTCATCCAAGTCGATCCCTAGAGTTCCCCTGAGTACATCACAGACAATGTTGTGCACCTTGGAATTACTCACGGGCAAGTCTGACTCCCTTAACATGTACCCACCTAGCATCAATGTCATCTTGGTGCAGCCCACATCACTCGGTCTCTCAAATTCACCGATTCTCACTGTCTCAGCGAGATCCTCATTGACTTCCTTCTTAGTCAATAACTTATCTCTCTTCAAATCCTCCAATGCATGATGGTTATACAATGGATTGATAGAGTAACCCTCAACATCCGAATCGAAAATCACTCCAAGTAACTTCCAATCAGCATTCATGGTAGCCTTCGGCACAAGAAATCCAAACCCTGGAGTGTATGCCAACTTGTTGTGTCCCGGAATGTACACATTACATGTAACCATGTTGACGTAGTCAACCTCTTGTAGTTTCTCCACTAATTGTGAATCATCTTTAACCAATTCAGCTAACCGGCGTAACCCGATAGTTGATCTCAAATGATCAAACTGTAGGTCACCCACACTGGTATTCACAGTAACACCGTCACCACCTTTGGTAATCCCAGAGATATCCACATCATAATGGATCTTGACGTTCTCAGGTAAATTCTGTTCAATGATGGTAGTCAATTTTTGTAACCCACCATCGAGTCTCAACATAGGGAACTTCTTTAAGTACTTCTTCACATTGTGGAAATTGAAATCGGACCCAAAGGTCTCCTTATAATCAGTGATCACTTCAGATATCTGCTCAGGGGTACCCTTACCCTCGGTTTCCGCTGGCTTCTTCTCGAACATCTTCGACACCATGTATCTAATCACAGATCCATGACTTTTCTCCATCTCAACAAGTTGTGGGAACACCCGACTAACACTCAATTTATTAACATCACCAGCGTAAATTCCATGAAGCATGGCACTCACAAAATTATCACAAACATGCTTATTAAACCGTCTGGTGAACCATTGCTCCACGGTTTCTTCACCCAAGCTGTCATCTCTTTTCTTCACGAATGGTTCTTTGAGACACCCCAAAACCAAATGCTTGCACACTGGATCACTCAAGAATTTCATCATGGAACTAGTATTGTTAGGTAATTCGATGAGTTCCCCCGTAGATCCATCAACATTGGAATGAGGTTCTAATAGGTACTTCTTGTTAGCTGGTGATGTAGAATACACACCTCTTAATTGATCTAATGCATTAAATTTTGATAACAAGTCTAAGATGATCAATGTACCATCACTGGCACCACGTAATGTACGAGGTCCCTTCTCGAATAATAATCCATTATCATTTTGAGAATGAATGAATCCACCTGATCTTGCTGATTTCTCCAAGATGTCTATTTTGATATTCGGTCTCAATTTGGATAGGAAGTATGCGTATGTGAGACCAGATATGCCCGCACCTATGACACCAACCTTGCTAATTGGCTTATCTACCACCATTCTTATTCTAAGATATATATTATTACAAAAAAAACTATACAGAGATCTAGCTTAACAGTTGCATGTTTTTTTTCTTCTTTTTTTGACCAATTTTTTTTTCTATTTTTTTTTTTCACGCTAATTGTGCTTCAACGTGTTTTAATTTGACTAAATTGTCCGACTCCGTGAATCCATCTAATTTATAACTCATTAGCCATTGATCATCTTCAGGGAGAGTCTTGAACAAGTTAAGAATAGTTAAGTAATTATCCTCAACTAGTTTCCCCAATTTGGTATACTTTAATTCATCACTGGAGATCTTACTGGTCACCACAACATTAAAACGATAAAGTGATTCCATAGCCCCCCTGAAGTCACCCTCTTTCAGTCTTAGGGAGTAACTGATTCTGTAGTATTTCAAACTGTTCAAGTAATCACCATTGTCTATAGCTTCCTTCTCTGCCAATTCATAAATCAATGAATCGACAACATCGAAATCTCTATGGAATTGGAATTCCAATAATTTATAGATTTGGTTAGCTTGGAATAATCTGAAAATGAATGATCTCACACATTGACGTCTTTCCTTGACATGTTGCATCTTAATTATAGTGTCGTATGCTAACTTGAAATCACCCAATTTTGTAGACAATTCAAATATCTTGATAAGAATTTCTTGATCATCTGAAGTATCCTTGAGTTGAGTTTTAGTGGCAAGTGCTCTCATGACAAGTTTCAAACTTAATTCATCTTGGTTAACCTTTTGGAATATCAATGATAAATTGTAATAATATTCAATTTTAGACTTGACAAAAATTAAATCAGTTAATTCAGAAATATCTTCAGAGGCACTCTTAATGACTTTCTTATTGAAACCGTCAACTGAATCCAGTTTACGCACAATGATGTCAGCAGATGTATCAAACAATTCAAATGACTGTGTAGCATCCGTGTTCAGTAATGCAAGACCCTTGAGAACGATAGACAATGGATGATCATTATCGGAACACGTTAAAGCATGCAATTGTAAGGCTGATTTAGCATCACCGTCACCCGCATAATTATTATAAATGAATTTACTCATAGCAAAGTATAAGAAATCATCCTTAAATAACCAATTCAATATATCAATCAATAAATTATTGATATTATTGAATCTTAAAAGGGCACCGTCACCCTTGTAGATAAGTTTCATGTATCCCTCAGGAACCAAATCCCAATTGAAGAATCTTGAACATAATTCAAGTTTTTTATAAATCACAACCAATTCTTGGTATATCTTCAATGTAGCATCATTATTATCGACAGTTAAGAAAATTAAAATCAATTTAAAAATTTGGGATTTATAAAGAGGAATATCCTTTCTCAAAGCAGCATCCAAGATTGCAAACCCAGAGACACCAAACCCGACATTCTCCACTTGTTTATATCCAGACTTGTTAACAATAGGTAAGTCAACTAATGATTTGATTACTTTGAATGCATCGGGGATACCATTCAAGGAAGTCAGTAAGTCCTTCACAATTTGTTCATTGATATGGATCACAATTAATTCATTGAAAATTTCAGAGATAGGAGCTCCCATTAACAATTTATCCCGAATCTTACCTAAAGTATCTTGTGGTAATCTATTAGCAAAGGCGGATGTAAGTTGCACTAATTGGTTCAGACTGGAATCCGGTAATTCACCATAATTAGCTTGTTCTATCTCGGAGGAAAGTTTTATTAATGAGTAGTCAAATGCATTTAATACACAAGTGAATGTTTCTCCCTCAGTGTTTGGATCAATTGACACATCTAGTGAAACCACTTCATTGTAATCCTTTGATAATTCCCTGCAAGTGGTATTAAATTTAATCCATTGTTGCACTAATGATTCTGGTTCATGGTTAATCACAGCTAAAACAGCTTCACTTCCGGTTACATTCGAAAGGTCTAATCTATAAATGTTATTGAATAGTGACACTGCATGATCAATTACGCTGAGATCGTAACTGTATTTGCCCCGAATGTAATCTATGCAATATGTGTTGATAGCATCTGGATTATCGGCATGAGCCTGTAAGTATTCTGAAAATTCAGAATCCACCAAATCATAAATGTCTTCCAATTTGTGAACGGAATGCCAAACCTGTTGACCATCTGGTAATAAATCGAATTGTTGAATGAGTCTGGACTTATTGAAACACCAAGAAATCCAAAACTTGTAGACGTTCTCTATTTGGACAACTTGATAACTTTGGAAAATCCAAGTACTTTGGATTTCCGGTTGAATCGATTGGATCTCTTGCAGAGTGGTACTCTCGATGGTGAAGAATTTGATTAGTTTTGTATCGATTGGAAGGAACACCACCAAAGTATCGTTGATTAAATTTAAAAGAGTGGTAGCCTTCCCAGTGAACAAGAGTGGGTGAAGATCTTGAGGCAGGAAGGAGTTCAAATTAGTGGTATCTAAGAGTTTAGTGGTATTGAGGTCCCAAAATTTAATGGATTTATCGATGGACACAGTGATAAGTTTGTCGTCCCCGTATGCCACTAAATCCACCACAGATTTTGTGGAGACCTGACAAACGGAATCCAAATCAACCACTTCTGGAATTGGAATACCAGAAGTTGGCTTAGAACCACCCCCTAGTAGCTTAAATTTAAAGAAACTGTCAACGTAGGATGAATCAGTGAATGGGATCACTACAAATGTATTGAGCACTGAATCTCTAGTTAACTTTAAGAGCCCACCATCCTTCAATGAGACAATTAAATTGAATGCATCTATAGATTTGAAGGACAATGGAGTTCTAGTGTCGAATGAATATGGCACAGAGTAGTGACACCAATCATATGTGTGAGATGATAACTGTGAAAAATGTGGGCCCTTGGTTATGAAAATGTCATCAATTTTGAATTTCAAAGTGATCAAAACGTTGATATCCAATAGGAGATCCACCACTAATGTATCATCCGAGAATTCTGTCAACGTAATACAATTCAGTAACACAGATGAGGGTAAATCAAGTGATATAGTTTGTAGATCCCAATCAAATGAATTACCTAACATGATAGGTTCCAAAACGAGAACTCTACCCCCATGAGTGACCCTGTAAGCAAATTTCTTAATTAATGATTTATTTGACTTACTCAAGTTGTAGAATCCACCTAATTTAGCAATAGGTTCATTGAATAGGCCCTTGCGAGGAACTTGAGATGATTGATCACCATCGGATAGCGGTTGTTGTTTGATAGTTTTAGAGATGTTTGTAGGTAACGATCCATTGAATTCACTTCGGGTGACATGTCCCAACTTGATCTCCGTGTATGACTTCATGTGTTTTTTGTGTTTCTTTTTAGAGATCTTGTTATGGTTTGCTTACCTTTCAACGAGTAATAAACCCACCCTGTTCATGAATTAATCATTTTCGAATATAAACAAAACCCTGGTTAAACCTGAGTCGATTTATCGTCCAATCGACGAATTACCCGGTTTTAGAATTCTTAGTTGATTTCTTTACTTGTTCGACGAAATTTGGAAAAATTTTCTTTTCTTAATAACTATATTTTAATTCATTTTATTCTTGTTTTCCCCTTATTCTTTCTCTTTTCTTTAACTAAACCAATTCGTTACAGTATGTTTTTTATAGAATAACTTTAATACAATCATCTATTCAATAATCATACATTGAAACCCCGAAATAAAACTAAATGTCAGTCGCTGATGATCACAAACGTTAATATTATTCAAACTAGAGTTTATGACTACTTGAATGATCTAAATCTGTTCACTGAGAGGATATTCCATTATACACAAAGGGATGATTGATATACACGAGAAATGAATGAATTGTTAATACTAACTTTATTGCATTATTTCAGATTTCTGTTCTGTATTGGTTTTCATTTACACTATGATATAAGAATATAGCAAAAGGTATGTTATCTTTTTTTTTTAAGAAAAATAGAAATAAGTTGTCTTGTCTTTTTTGCTTTATATGATGATTTTACAAAAACAAAAGCTGGAATTACCTTCTGAACTACACTGTTGATACGTTTTTGCATAATTCTGATTCAAACAAAAAAAAGATTGACCAATTTCTTTTTTTAATGAGTTATTTTTTTAAACTTAAAAGTATACTAACTTGTTCAATTATGACATTATAGTTTTCGTTTTGGTTTGAAAGAAAGGATTTTTTTCTACTGCAAACAATACATTTTACTGTATTAAAGTGTATAATATCTTTCTTTACCTTTATTGCTTTTAATTTATATGAGGAATTATAGCACTGGGCACCGATTTTTATTTACTTAAATCACATGAGTGACAACGCTTTTATGATGGGCCTCAGAAACCCATCTTTACTGATTTTTGATTAATGGCAAATTAAAGGAAGAAAGCAAAAGCAAAAGTGTTTTTTCAAGATTAACTTTGATTCATAAAGGTTTATGAAGTTTAGTTAATTGGTAAGATGATCCCACATTTCATTTATTTGTTGAATTAAGTTCTTTAAGTGATGATTCTTCTATAGATGACGAGTCAGATTTCGTGCTTCACGATGATGACAACATTTTTTTTTAATTACCATTCATGCCTTTCTGACTAGGGAATCTTTTTTTCTAGAAATACATAAATGTGGATCATAATGGAGACACAAATCATCCACCCATTTTTTCCAAGCCAGGTGGTTTGTTGGATCTTTAAAAATTAAGGTGCAATTTATGGGGGAGGAGAGGTGATAATCTTCTTATACTATTTTGTTTTTTTAAACCCATACGATGAAATAAAGAAAAATAAAGACAAGCATATGTCTGAATTTTCATTGAAGATAATTTTTCGAACTGTCTGATGGGTTTTCTAAATAAAGTTTTGAAGAATAATGAGTATGGTTGTTAGAGCAAGGTTGTTCTATTTTCTACTCATTTTATTTTCTTTTTTTTTCTTATTTGCAGTGGATTAAGATACAAATTGGGGGGGGGAATGCTTTTTTTTAAGATTTTTATTTACGTATATGATGATTGCACTCTCACGACGGTCAACTGTAGTTCAACAACTTTGTTAAAACCGTTGAACGTTTGATGATAATTCGGCTTTGACAAGCCGTGCATCCTGAAACAAACGAAATAAATTCTTATTAAAGATCATCTCTATTAGATTGTGTTTTTGCTGCAATTTAAAAAAAGAAAATGGAGAGATTAGATTATTAAAAATTTGTTCTATCAAATAGAATAAAACTGTAATTGTACTTTTCATTCTTCTCTTTGTATTGTACTTCGTATGCTTTCATTATTCGGAAAGGATTTCGTTATGTGTTTACGTGTGTATGTGTACATTTTTTTTTTTGTTATTTCAAATTTGGTGCTACCAAAAAGAAAAAGTGATGATATTTACCAATTTTCTTTAAAAAGAGTTTCATTTAACGATGACTGTTTAAAAGAATACGATTTGCATGTCAGTCTGATTTTTTTTTTCTAACCAATTAAAATGTACCCGTTAAAACACGTTATACGCAACCTTGTCGATACAGTTAAAAGATCAAATCTAGTTAAGTGATTGTCAATGACTCCCTTCCGCGGTTAATTACTCGTAATTGAGCGGTGATCAAGAACTCCGATATTTGTAGCGACGTTATGCTGCTCACTGCAGTAAAAGGAAAAAAAAAAATTTGTTTTTTTATTCTTGTTGTTGTTTTCCTTATCCCCCCTTCAAGTATATAAGCCTGTCCATATTCTTTAATTTGATAAAAGTCATTCATTAATACAGTGGCTAATTCTATCTATATTATTAATAAATGAATCTCAATAACCCCACTGACGATTTGGGTCTGAGTAATGCTCAATCAACAAATAAAAGACAACAAGATTCACAAGACTTGCTCCAGGATTCTTCTTCCAAAATGAATAAAGATCAATTGAAACCTATTAAAAAACGGAAATCACACACTAGAACTATTAAGGCATGCGATCTATGTAGGAAACAAAAAACTAGATGTCTCAAATCTACAAACACAATTGGTTGCTTACGCTGTTTATCTCTTGGAGTCAACTGCTCCTTTGAGGATGACTTCAGAAATACTCCATCCGGTACCCTACTGGGGATAGCCACGACAGGTGCCACCGGTGTCCACAGTGGATCACCATTGAACGTGATGGGGATACCCAGCAGTTTAATGCCTCGCTCAGTGTCAACATCGAGTGTCAGTGGAGCGTCAGCGGCCGCTGCTGCTGCTGCTGCTGCTGCTGCTGCCGCCGCCGCTGTGTCACCATCTGTCAACTCAGGTATCCCCTCTGCTACATCAACTGGTGGTGAAATGCCTCCTACAGATTTGAAATCTAGATTGTTGGATATCTCAAATAACCTGACAGATTTAGTGGTGACCCTCCAAAACGATCCAAGTTCATTGGGGACCTCTCTGTCTCCACTTCCGCTACCTAACAGTGTCAGCCAATCATACAGAGATGAACAATTCGAGATCAACCTCTCAACACATTTCAAGAAGGCCATTAATAGTTCTCCATTACAACAAGTCTTTGAAGCTGCACGTACTGTCTCCATTCCAAATCTCCCCACATTAAATCAATTAGATATAGTGTCAACCGCTACAAACAATACTCAATACGAAGTCAATGGATTATCATTACAGGCAGACGTGATTGCACTCAAAATTCTATCTGAAGAGCAAGCCACTAAATTGTTATCTATCTTCAAAGAGAGATACGGTCGTTGGGTGTCATTCCCCGATAGCTTTAGTGCTTCTCAATTATTAGACAGAATTCGGTCCAAATGTCCATTACTATTAACCGTGGTGTGTTGCCTATCACTAAAGTATGGTGATCCCTTCCTGAAGGAAAAATCGTATCAACCCTTATTGAAAATTTTGAAAAGAGATTTAGAAGTGTGCTTATTGTTTTTACCTAAAAATTTAGAATTCTTACAATGTTTAATCATATTGAGTTTATATTCATCAACATTGTGTGCTGATTCGTCTAGCCTGAAATTGGATTCATTACATTTATCTAGTATAGGTATTGAATTATTTTTAGATTTAAATCAATTTGGGTTCTTCAATTTCTTATACAATGATTCCACAGTTGATTTAGAAACAAATGAATTAACCGTTTACAGATTATGGAATAATTTAATATTGATTCAATACATTTATTGTATTCTCACGGGACGTCGTTCTCCATATTCATTATCATTATTGAAGGCTAAGAAATTCCCTAAACTTTCAATTACTACAAATTTCGATTTCAGAACAATCGCAGAAATTGAAGTGTACACTATTTGTTATTGTAAATTGAATTTGAATTTTGAAATGGATTCTATTAAATTAGAATTAAAAGAATGGTTAAATAAATGGAATCATTTATTTAATAAAATTGCTAGTCAATTTGTTGAAATTGATTACCATTTCACTGAATTATCTATCTTATTATCATTGAATCATTTACAATTGGATACTAAAACTTTACAGGGGAATTTAGCTGGTGGATTGGTCCCCACTGGATCTTTAGTCGGAAATACCAGTGGGCCCGGTGTTGCCACTGACGCTGGTGGTAACACTGCTGCCACTGCTGCTAATGCAGGTAAAGATCCTAAAGTGAACTCTAATGAATCTGTGGATTTACAAATGTTTAAAATTGTGTATTTCCATGCATTCAAAATCTTAACACTTATGAGTACAGTTAAGGATGATTCTTATTTTGCATTTTTATCTGATCAAGTTCATTTATTAGTGGTTTATTCTGCTATAGCTGGTTTGAAATTGTTAAGTATGAATAGTTATCTTAAAGTTAAGGATAGTGTTCAAGAGAGTGAATGTTTCAGGTTAATTTTTAAATTAACACATCGTTATAAGAAATTGAGTACTCATATGGCTGATACTTTCTTTAATTATGCTAATTTACTTGAACAAAATTTATTATTAAGATTTCCTAATTTGAATCCAGCTGAATATGCAATTGATGATGATTCTGAAGAACAAGATGATGATGATGAAGGTGGAGATGATGGTGAAGATGGTTCTGGTGATGGTGAAGATGATGATGTCGATGTTGATTATCGTGCGATTTACGATCAAGTGTATAATGGTGTCAACATTGGTATTGGAGGTTGATGGGAAAAAAAACGTTTATTTTTTTTGTACGTATATATAGATTACTATTATTATTATATTATTATTACTATTTACTTTTTATTTGTTATCTCTCTTGATGAAAGGTCTCTTTTTTTTTTTTGCTCTTTTGAAAAAACAATATAATTTATTCAGTTTGAAACATCTGTAAAGTTAAAAGAAACAGTATACATTAAATAAAACTAATATTCAGTTTAATTCACGTATAATAAATAATGAAAATAAGATGAAGAGGGAGGGGAATTGAAAAAATGTGTTAAGTTATATGTGAATGTGTTTGAATCTATTGGTTAGCCTTTAAACCGAAACAAGCTCTACCGGTGTAGAACAAAGACACAGAGACAGACAAAGTGAAAGCAGCATAGTATGGGATCAAGTAGTACTTGGACTTTGGAAGAGCCTTGTAAATTGGCTTCTTGGTGGTTTGGTAAAACTTTTGTAATTCGATAACTCTGTTAGCCATTTTTGTTCTATATTAATGAGTGGATGGGATGAATTAGTTAGTAATGTGAGTTTAATAAGAGAAGAATTGAGCAGGCATGCAGAAGTGTCATCTTAATAAGGGGGGGTTCCATTTGCAATAGTTGTTTATTTTAAAAATACCATAATGTTATTCCCCCTCAGAATTTCACTTATTCTGAGCTTTAAAAGACACAGTCATGTTGTGACCAGGTTATCAATAGCTGAACATACCTATTTATGTTTATTTTAATGTAATTTGATATACTTTAAACAGTGAAAAGAAAGAACCCACTCTGTTAATACAGTTTATTCTTTTTTTTTACTCACACCATTTACAACAAATTTTTGACAAAACCCGCGTGTGTCAACCAATCAGAGATCGTTATTAGCAATGTACTTGTGGTGTAAAGATGTAAATGTAAATATTATTAAAAATTTAGTGTACAGGTTTATTTATGGTAGCTCAGTTCCAGATGTCTTGTTCATCGTCGTCATCATAGTCTGCCCAGTTCTTTGGAGTGTGAGTTCGTATTTCCTCGATGGCGGCTTGGTACTCAGCGTCTAAACGAGCCTTGCGTTGCTCTGGGGTCTCATTGGCGTACTGATCGTCTTCTTTGTCTCTGCCTTGCGTTTTAGATGGTGCAGTGTGTGGTCTTCTAGGAGTAGATTGTTTGCCACCTCTAACAGGCTTATTGGTCTGTTCCTGGTGGGGTCTTCTCTTACCCAATGGCACAGAATTGCCACCAGTGAGGAAACTTTCATCACGTCTTGATCGATCACCACTAGATCTTGTCTCACGTTTACCTTGGTTACCACCTGTCTTCCTCAATTGAGCCGTGTCTAGCATTTTAGGTTCCCTGCGAGCCCCAGCATCGGATTCAGACTTACCCTGGTCCCACTCTCTGCCACTCGTGATTTTCTTCTTTCTGTATTGTTCTCTTTCTTGATCTCTCTGTGCTTTAATGGCTTCCTTGTTGTTCTTCTTTGGCTCTTTCGGTAGTGACTTTGCAAGTGATGGTGACACTGCAGTGGCAGTAGCAACCTGTTTTTCTTCTGTAGCCCATTTGGACACCAATTTCTGTCTAGGCTTCACAGTGACGGGGGTTTCATGGTCGGGTCCCGGTGATGCTTTCTTGGGTTTCACTGGTTCAACTCGGGTATCCTTGGATTCTGTAGACACTGGAAAAAGTCGTTGTGCATCAGATGATAGATCAGATTTCTTCTTAGGAGTGAATGTGGCAGTCTCCTGTGTAGTTGGTTCATCCACTGGGAATAATCTTTGTGCTGCAGCTGATAACTGTGATTTCTTTTTAGGAATGAAGGCTTGTTCATCTTCAACTTCTTCCTCCTCTTCTTCTTCTTCTTCCACTTCTCCATCTGTATCCTCCCATTCACCTTCATCTTCTGGTCCCTCCTCATCTGTCTCCCAATCATCCTCGTTATCTTCAACAGGTTTAGGTTTCTGTTTAACAGTTTTCTTAGGCTCTTCTTGAATACTCAATTCCTCCAATTTCTCTGTGAAATCACGAAATTTCCCCTTATGGGATTTGGTATTAACTTTAGCATCTTGCTTAATGGCTTCTTTAACGGAATTATCATCTGTAGCCCATCTTGACACTAGACCTGACTATGAAATCGTATTAAAGTTTTTTTTTCTTCGTTAGTATAAAGTTCAAATAGAAAACTGAAACGAAATAGCTATATCCAACATACACCCATTGTAATATATAATGGTATTCTTTGCTAGTAATTAATGAACTGAATGATATCTAATATATATCATAAACAAATTGTTCAAACCGTCATTATCAATATAATAAGTCTTCCAATATTAAACAAACCCAATGTGCTGCCATTTCCGCCAGACGTGTCACTTGTTCAAGGGGAGACATAGAGAGCTGAGCAAAATTGGGGTATCTGGAGACGTTTAATAGGTAGTTGCATTATCCTCATACTACACAGTTCACTATTAGTATACCACAATGATGCTATCGAGTGCTAGGAAATGTTCCTTGAGGGTTCCGCAATTGTCTGTGTTAAGACTACCCGTGATGTCCAGACAACTCAGGGTGTCCCCACAAAGACAATTCTTCACAAGATCATTTGTTAACAATAGCAACAAGAAGGAAGACGATTCTAGTGACTCCGCTAGTACGCGTATAATACCTCCATCGGTGAAAGATGCTAAACCTATTCGAACAAGCAAACGGGTCACCCAGGATGAAGTCATATCGGCATTACAAAATGGAGAATATGAGACCGCAGAGCAACCTTTCTGGATGAAGTGTGCATTCTTCACTCTACCAGTGATCTTATTCATAGGTGGATACGTCGTTTATAATACATCCCAGGGTAAACCGGTGTTCTTACCATTTTGGTTTAGAAATACATTACCATTAGAGCAAGCCCAAGATGTCCACATAGATTTAGATAAATTGAAGGCATCCACTAAAGAGATTCTTTTGAGAAGATTATCCATGCATAGAGAAGTTAGATTGAAGTTTGGATTGCCATTACAACTATTAGATTTCCAAAAATTTAAAGTCACCATTGAATTCCAAAATTACACCATGTTAGGACTCCAAATAGATTGTACCAAATCCTGGACTAAACCAGAGATCAAATTAACTCAAAGAGAAGTCACAAGTCTTCCTAGGGATTTTAATGGACTACTTGAACCATTGAGGACGGATGGGTCAATTGATTTCGATTCTATTGAAAATCAATTCCACAATACAAGAGACTACAATATTATTATCAATGGTAGAATCGCCGTGGCAGACAATGAGAACACAAAAGTTGATCAAGGTTCAGGAGCCATATCCTTTATCGGTGTGATTGAATTTGATCATACAAAGACTATTAAGTTGACTAGTGTGATTCTTTCTTGTAAGGAAGACAACCATCCTCATGTGGAGAAACTATGGTAATTGTTCTGCTAGATAAATATGGACCCATGCAAATATCCACATTTGTCCCTCTTTTTCTCCCTTTCTAATGTATATAAAACCTGTATTAATCTGAATATAAGTATCTCATCGGCGTAATCGATGTTCTCTAACTAACAAAACGCGTCTCTTCTCTCAACATGGATTTTCAAATTTTTTTATTATTTGCCTCTATGATCTAGGTATAAGATCTAGTGTACTCCAAACAGATAGATATACACCTATAATGCTCTTAAAGGACTCTCTGGAGTCCATCACAGACCCTTCAGATTGGCCAGAGACAAAATTCCCACCATTGAAAGATCTGGATTCCCTATTAAGATGTCATATCTGTAAGGAATTCTTGAAAGCACCAGTGTTGACCTCATGTGACCACATATTTTGCTCTGCATGCATCAGACGATCATTATCGGAGACATCAAAGTGTCCACTTTGTCAAGAAAGCTGTTATGAGAGTGGATTGAGAAAATTGTTACTATTAGATGAGATTTCATTATGGTTTACGAGGAATAGATCACCATTACTAACAGCGTTAACAGTAGAAGAGGAATGTGTCAAGTCACCCATGGTGCGAGATTCAGAAGGTAGTTCCTCTGGAGATGATTTACAAATAATAGAGGTGACTAGCACCACCACGGGATCCAACAAAAATGGTGAACTCAAGAGAGCATCATCTCCGACAGTGAGACACCCTACAAAGAAGCCCAAAATCCAGTCACCGCAGTCGCCCAATGAGGTGCTCGTGGAGTGTCCTGTGTGTTCCCAATTTATGACAGCTGAAGAACTTCAGGTGACACATATAGATAAGTGCCTCAAGGGAGAGCCCACTGAACGAATTCAAAGACATCCGAAACCACATAAAACAACTGGATCTATATCGAGTTTCTTCAAATCAAGACCATCATCGGCCCCAATAAACTCTGCCACATCATCAAAACCACATATATCTCAAGTTCAACCAGATGCAGTGAAACACAAACAAAGATTACCCAATTTAGACCCATCGTTGTCTACTGCTAAAATACGAGAGAAATTGAATTTCTTTGATCTCCCCACACATGGTACTAAACCTCAATTGGAGACACGATTACGAGAATTCATCAACTTATACAATGCTAATTTGGATTCAATCAATCCAGTTAATGATAGAGTGTTACGAAGTAAATTAAACCAATGGGAACATCTCCAACTCAAAAATAATAACACGACCCATGAAGTGACTGATAGAGACAAACAACATAAACAGGAAAAACGACAATGGAATGAAAAACATAAAAACCAATATAAATCGCTAATCGAGCAGGCTAAAGCTGGTATGAACAAGGCCAGGGAGAGGTCGTCGTCTGATCATGGTGCTGCGTCCAAAGACAGAAAGACTACAACACCGCCTCGTGTGCCTCCATTGTTTGTTCAGGATGATGATGAAGAGGAAGAGGAAGAGGAAGAGGAAGAGAATAACGATGATGAAACAACCAATGATGGTTCTACAGAGCTTGTATACAAGGATGATCCATTGTTTGTTGATGAATGAAAGAGTTATGTACTCTTCTGTATCAAAAATACCTAATTTTATATTTATTAACCTACATATAGACCACTATATATGATGGATAGTTAAATCTTGCGTATCAGTGTTTTGTAGTATGACATCTTTACTTTCTATCAATTTTAAATCGGGTAGATACATCTTACCGTTGATGTATCGCTTCTCTGTGTTATCATCTAGACAAAGATCGTAAGTTAATTGTAGCACACCGGTCACCGTTATCAATGTTTCCTTAAGTGATCTAGCCAAGTCTCTGTTATATTTCACAAAGTTGTCCGTAATCAATCCCAAGAATAAGTCACCGGATCCTGAAAATACAGCATTGATTTCATCCATTTTATAATAGAACACAGATCCATCACCCGTGGCCCCCACGCAGTAAATGTCTTCCGATTCACCATCCTCAAATCCAACAGAAGTCACTACAACATTCTTCACCGCATAAAGCTCATAGAATTTCTCAATGGCTTTTCTAAGACTGCCTAGATCAGAGATCTTGACTCCAGTCAAAATCTCAATCTCAAATTGGTTGGGCGTCACCAGGGACAACAGTCCGTCTTCCAATATTTGTCTATACATCGGAATCAAATCTTCACTCACATAGAGCTTCCCGTTATCTCCCAAAATGGGATCCAATACCACTATATATGGTTGATCTTTAGAATCTTGTAGTAATCTCAAAATGTCATGAACCGCCCGAGTGTTCTCACTGCTGGCAGTATACCCAATGATCACTGCATCATACTGTATTTGTAGGTCTATGAGTCCATCAAACAATGAGGTTATGAGGCCGGAATCTGACTTATTACCTTTGAACTTGAGGTACCCCGGGTGATTAGAAAGATTTGTGGTGTGGATACAATCAACATTCCAGTTTCTTAAATTCAATGGGAATTGAATGGCGTCATTCCCCACGGCACCGTGAACAACATGGGAAGATATTGCCAACATGTTCTTTGATATGGTTAGCCCATTTATCAAGGAGTCGAATGACGAGGGCATTGTATGATAGGCTTATACTAGGAATTAAGATAATGTTTGTGATTTTCAATTTTTTTTTATTTTTTTTTGTCCAAGTTTAATTAATTTTAATTAGAAGAGAAAATTCATTAAATATATATCGTAAAAGTAAGAGAAGAATGTAATCTTCCTCTAGAATAAAAAACAAACAAAAGGCATATAGGTCATTAGAATCATTCAGTTGGCTTTAACCCTAAGGATAATCCCTTAAGAGTTCTTTGATGAGCCAAGGCGGCAATCACGGCGGCACCAACACCAGAACCATCTTGGGCCTTCACGATTTGAATTGGATGGTCTTCTGGCTTAATACCCTCCCATCCAAAGATATCGGCTAACCCTTGAGCAGCCCTCTCTGGGAAATTTGTGTATTGCAAGTAAACAGAACCATCAGCGGCAATATGACACTTTTGGTAACCACGCTTCTTGCACACAGCGGAGATACCACACACCGAAAGTCTGGCAGCTCTAGTACCAATGTACGAGGAAAGTCTCTTAACAAAGACTCTCTCCTCATAAGTAGCATCGATGGACAAGAGCTTCTTGTACAAGGCACCCACTTCTCTCAAGTCCTCGGAGTCATCAGCTTCAGATAATGATAGGAAGGCGGCATCTAAGATGTATGGTGTAGTTAAGGCTTCGGTCTGTGGACACTCAGCAGGGTATTGTGAGAACATGGCACCCTTCTTGTATTCCTCTAGCAAGATCTTTCTTAACAATTCACCCAAGTAGTAACCGGATGTCATCTTCTCAAAAGCTTGTTGACCTGGTCTTGGCGATTCCTTATCGATTTCCAGATCATAAATTGTTCTAGGTAACACTGTGTGTGCATTGTCGAAGGAACCATATTCACAGTTAATCAACATAGGTGAATCTGGTTTGATATCATCGTAAAGCTTACCCTTCAATTTTGGAATATCCTTCACTGTATCGTAGTAAGCACCATTGACACCGGTACCGAAAATACAACCCATCTCGGTTAAGTTATCGGTATATCTGGAAGCCACCAAGGTACCACAGGTATCGTTAATCAAGGCGACAACCTTGATTGGAGTACCCAACTTGTTAATGGACTTCATTAATAATGGAACCACATCTTGGCCTTCAACACCTGGGATATCAAACCCCTTGGTCCATCTTTGTAAGATACCCATGTCAATACTGGTTTGTGTGGCAGGGTATGAGAATGTGAACCCCAATGGGAAAATCTTACCCTCTGGAACTCCACCTGGGTTTAATTTCTTAACAAAGTCATCCAACGAGGCGGCAATGTAATCGAATAATCTTTCTCTGTTTGGTGTCGTCTTAATTGATGGAGGCATGTGATATTTCTCTTGTTCCGTGGTGAACTTGTGGTTACCCAACAAGTGAACCATAACGACTCTTAAGTTGGTACCACCCATATCGATGGCCAAGTAATCACCGGTCTCTGAACCATCAGGGTATTCCATAACCCATGCTGGGTTCATTGGAATTCCCAATGGGTCGGATCCATCTGTATTACCTCTCTCTAATTCAGAGATAAAGTAATTGATGACCTTATGTAAGGTATCCACTGGAGTAGCAAACTGGTTTTGGAACTTCTCCAAGTCAGCTTCTAAAGTTGCTGACAATTTTGTAGTCTGTAAGCTAACAGTCATTAGTAATTAATAATAGTTGTGTAATATGAAAGTAATATGTGAAAGTAATTTGGAGAGGAAGAAAGAGCTAATGAAAGCGTTAAGCCAATAGAAGATGCCATCTCGAAGAAACGGAGGAAGGCCTAGATATTTATACAACATTTTGACTGAACGCTAAAAATTAATGTTTGCTATAATTAAGCCGACAAGACCACGAGGAAATGTTTACGGATTAGGTTAAAGCATTTGGGGTGCAATAGTTGCATCGGATTATTCTATATAACGTATATAGTCTTTCTCCAAAATACGGGAGAGGAAATTACTTATTGTTAGTAGTCAGGACTTACCGTGATCTCACCACTTCTCCATGGTTTTACCCCAGACCACTCCGCATGGCATTAGTTTTCTTCCATACCTCCGCTCTCTTGTAGAATTCTCTTATATAAATTGATACTACTGAATCACTATAATACGTATACCCATCACCCATAGTATCCTACCCTTTGCTCCTCTGGAACCCCCGAATACCACCAGTTCCACCACTTTCTCCAGTAATACCAAGATCTTTTCGGAAAATATTTTTTTCTTTTTCCAAAGAAAAGTTTTTCCGAGTAAGGTGACATTTGTTTTGAAAAAATGACTGTACCTTAGAAGGCTTTTATTTATTGTCTGGTGATACAGTATTAGATTACTTGTTATATAGTGTCACCATGATTGTGTATGCTATGCTGGACTATTGTTGGGTACATATAATCAATGGGCAGTTAAGGAAACCGGTTTCGAAAGAGTTGAATCGAGTGCTGGTTTTCGGGAAAGCATCTCAATCGGGAAACAACCCCCTATTAGTGGTGCGGAACTCCGTCCCTAATCATATGATATGGGCTCTTGTCCCCGGTATTCTTGCCCCCCCCCTCGTTTTTCTAGAATGGAATAATCTGGAGATAAGTGGGGCTTGGCTTCCGGTTGGTAGCGGTGGTGGTGTGTATATATAGTTATTTCTTCGTAAACTGTATCTACTTTTCAAACCTTATGAAGAAATGGGGTGAGCTCCCACCCCACAAATTTCACCTAGTTACAAAAAGGGTGTGCAAAAATATATTCAAAAGCATAAAGATAATAATAATAAAAAAATAGTATACATCACTCCTGAGGAATGTATCCACCATCAGCACATAAACTGTAGAACATGCTCTCGGGATTGGCCAATAAAGCATTAGGAGTATCAAACTCGGCCACAACACCATTATCTAAAACTAAAATCTTGTCACTATCCATAATAGTCTCTAATCTATGAGCAATAGTCAAAATAGTTAAATGGTCCAACTCCGACCGGATGGTCTCTTGAATGATCTTATCAGTCTCAGAATCCACACTGGATGTAGCCTCATCCAAAATCAAAATCTTAGATGGATTCACTAATAAATTCTTGGATTGTTGAGCTTTCAATAACACTCTAGCAAGACAAAACAATTGACGCTGCCCCACTGACAAATTCAATCCACTCTCGCTAATCTTGCATTCCAATGGAGTATCCACCAAATCGTTATCCTTAGCCATTTTAATCACATGATGCTTCAAATTAGACATCTCTAGGGCCTTCCACACTTGTTCATCGGTGTACTCATTAAAAGGATCTAAATTATATCTTATGGTACCAGTGATACACTGAGCATCCTGTGGAATAATTGACAAATTCTGTCTCAAATCTGGTAATAACATATTACTTGTGTTCAACCGATCAATCTCAACGTGACCTTCGATTGGTTCAATGATTCTGAAAATAGATAATACGAGTGTGGACTTACCTGATCCAGTTCTACCAACAATACCAATCTTCTCTTTGTGGTCCACTCTTAAATCAATATGCTTCAACACTGGATCCAGGTTGTCCCTGTATCTTGTAGAATAATTATCAAATTTGATTGTACCATGGGTTGGCCAATCAGCAGCAGGTTCTACAATGCCAGGTCTATCTTCTTGTTCTTCAGGTTTAAGAGCGCAATATTCAAAAATACGTTCGCAACACACAACATCATTTTCAATTTCAACGGACTTCTTCACAATGAAACTCAACGAGGAAGTGATTCTAATGGCATAACTCATGATAAGCCCTAATAATCCAGCACTCATCGGATGTTTAGAGTGTAACGACAAAAGAGCTAATGCACTGGTGGATAGCATGATCATCGATCCCATGAATCTCAATCTAGTGGAAAGCCATCTGTTAACAGATTTCATGCAGAATGCAGGAGTCTGATAGTAATCAATGTCAAATGAATTCTGGTGTAAGAACCTAGATTGCTGACCATAAGCCATAATGGTATCACATCCAACAAGCGATTCCTGAATGTGAGCCAAGATAGGACTTCTGGAAATGGATGTAAGCCGTTTCAGATCTCTGGATGTAACAATATAGAACTTCTGGTAGTAAACATAAATGATACACAACAATGCCATAATAAAGAAGAATGGTGGCATGTTGGTGATGATGATGGCAAGCGTAAATATTGTTCTCACAAGAGCGCTGAACACAGACGTGAACACTTTAGGTAATGCAGCATCAACCTTGTTCATGTCCTGACTGAATCTATTCAACACTCTCCCCATTGGAGTCGTCTCAAAAAATGACATTGGAGCTCTCAAAATGGCAGTGGCCATATCATTGTGTAGACGCTTGGAGGCTCTAATGGAGCACATTCCCCACATCACCACATATCTAATCAAAATACACAGAGTGGATCCAACACCAAGCAGAGCATACACCGTGACATACATCAGAACATTACTATTGTCACCTGTTTTGGCATTATCCTCAGACCAATGTTTCAACCAATAACTACTAGCAACAGATGATCCCACAGTACAGATGGCCATGAACATAACCAATGCAGAACCGGTATAAGTGCACGCCTTGGCATATCTAAGATACACTGACCATTTAACTTTCCCCTTAGCCTTGTTCTCCTTTTTTTGAGCAGATTTAAGTTTGCTTGTATCGTGGGTGAGGTCCCTTTTTTTGAATGAATCAAAGCTGGCTCTTCTCATGGTTTCATGGGTCTCCACCCTTTTCAGTCTGGTGAGGGTCCCAAATTGTGTAGCACCATCTTGTTGTAAATTAACACTAAATGTATCAATTCCATCGACACCGATAACCTTATCTATGGATAAAACTTCATCATCATCATCAGAACTTTCATCAGATGTTCCATCCGATGTCCCATCCGATGTCCCATCAGAGGTACCAATGGAAGTATCATATGATCTGGATTCAACTATCTTTACTGATGATCTATCAGACTCTTCAGTAACTTCAGCCTGATGTTCATTTCTACCAAATTCCTTAATCAATTCATAAAGCTTACTGCTTTTCTCAGACATAATTTGTCTGAAATTGGAAGACTCTTCGATTTCATTGTTATAGATTAAGCTAATGTTAGCAGATTGGTTGAGGACCTTGATAGAATTCGTAGCTAAGATTCTAGTCTTGGTTGCTAAAATACCATGTTTACCCAAAACCTGGGAAATCAACTTTTGACCAACATGGGAATCCACTGCACTCAAAACATCATCCAACAAGTACACATCAGCTCTCATGTAAATAGCTCTGGCCAATGAAAGTCTAGCCTTTTGGCCACCAGATAGACTGATTCCCTTTTCACCGACTAAGGTTTCGTCACCATCAGGCAAGATAGCCAAATCAGGGAGCAACTGGCAAGCTTCAACTGTTCTATCATAAAATTCTTGATCAAACTTGTGACCAAACAAAATATTCTCTTTGAATGAGGCATTCATGATCCACGGAACCTGTGCACAGTACGCAATAGATCCTCTGATCTCGATCTTTCTTGGCTTGGTTGGGTCAGTAGGAATGGTATACAGAGATCCTAGTAAACATTGTAAGAAAGTAGATTTACCAGAACCGACCCTACCAACAATACAGAGTAATTCACCCTTCTTCGCAGTGAAATTGATATTCTTCAAGGCAAGTTTGGTGGTCTCTGCTGCAGCTTCTTCGTCGTAACTGTCTTGGGTTTCCAGCTTCTTAGGTTTGGCCCATAGGAAAGTACAGTTGTCGACCCTCACTGTGGTTTCCCCCAAGTGAGACGCCCTAGGCAATTTTGTCACTAATGTATCGTCAACTTCATCAGCTAACAAAAATGAAGTCAATCTGTCTATGGAAACGTTACATTCAATTAGTGATGTGATTAATGAAGGAATAGCATAAATTGGATCAGACAAGACCTCAAAAAGAGCCAGAGCAGTGAACACAATATCAGGAGTCAGTGGAGTCTCGGAAAAAGAGGCAAAGAGCGCGAAAGTAGTACAAGACACAAAGAATGGCACACACATCCAGACAAAATTGAACACACCGGATATCATACCGATAGTGCATAAGTTTTTTAATTCTTTATTGTTTCTGACATCAGAGATTCTTTCCAACATTGGGGTTTCCCATCCGTATAATTTAATACTTTTGATATTTTGTAGCACTTCACTAACAAGAGAAGTTCTCTCATCTTTCAATGTCATTTGCATTTTATTGTATTTTCTTAAGTACTTCATTAAAAAGGCATTGGCAGGCATCATGACCAACATCACAGCGATACCACCCCATATTGCATTACCTAGAAGAATATACAGGGACCAAAGACAGAACACTAATCTAGTGGGAGCACTCACCATAGTTTGCACATACGAAGTCAAATCTTGCACTCTCGTGACGTCCACAGACAAGTGATTAATGATATCACCGGTTGGTCTTTCCAATCTTGCCTCTGGTGACAACTTCATAGCCTTGTCGTAAACTAATTGCATGAGTCCTGCCTTAGCACCTTGCCCGGCCTCCACGGTTAGGATGATGTTGTCATTGGTGAAGGATGTTTCGGACACAGATAGCACGAACAACCCTAGTGCAATACTGATACCAATAATAGCAGGAGGGTCATCAGTTCTACCAAAGAACTTGATCAATAGTCTTAAGAATTGGGGTTGAACTAGACAAGTGAAGGAGTCAAGCATGTCATACATGAAGGATAAAAGCACGGTTTTTCCGATTGTCTTTGAAAGGGCAAGGAAGATACTTGGCTTCTTCTTGGTCAATTCTTTCTGCCAGTGCTTGTTCAACAATGGAACAATGTAAGTTGTAGTGATGATTTTTGGTGATGGAGGGAGGTCCTCATGTTCGATACCGTTATTTCTGTAACCGAGGATCATCATTTTGTTCATCCAGGAAAAAGTTTGGTTACTGACAAAGTTGGGTATGTCTGTTTCTAAATTATTTTCATGGCAGTAATCAATAAATTCATCTGTTGGATGGAAACAAGTGTATTCAATATATACCACTAAGGAAGTCAAAATTAATGTAGTCATGAGTAAGGCGATTTCACTTGTGGACTCCGATGGGATCACCTGATACTTCCCAAATGCCTGTTGAATTAATGTTCCAAGAAGTAGAATCCATATGGAAGGGTAAAACAGTAGGGTCGTCACTGTTTGGTGGACTCTATTGGTAGATTCGCAAGCATCCAATGGTAACACGATAAAACTAAAAACTGCTAAGAAGAACCAGTAGTTAGTGGCCTGGAAGGAATGACCCTCGAAGTCTGTCAAGATAGGTGCAAAGCAGCATATGATCAGTGCAATTATGAGCAAATTCAATAGGAACTTGATGTTATCAGTGGAACTTGAGAATATCGACCCGTATCTCTTCCGCAGCACTGTTGATTGGAATAGTTGGTAAGCACCCAGTATCAAAAAAAGTGTGGCGGTTCCAGCATATATCAAGGAGATAAAGCAAGGGTTAAAACAGTTCGAGTGCATTGATATTAGAGGTTTCAAATTGCTGCATTCGATCCTATTGGATGACCCGTTATTGATGGTGTTGATGGTGAAATTTGGTATGGAAAAGTCGTTTCTTAATAAAGTCTGTTCCAATGATAGCGAGAAGCTATCTGGTAACAGTGTGACATCCATGTTTTCTTTTGTGGTTTAACTCTTGAGTAGAGTCCTCAGCTTTGTTTCTAAAATATGTTGATACAGTAATTGGAAAGTTATATTAATATATGTATATACAAGAAGAATAAGATGAGTACGTTACACAGAAAAAAAAAACGGAAAACGTATGCGGCTTAGGTGCCGTGGACAAATACGGAATAGATAAATAAATAAGATTAATAAATAAATAGAGAGAGATAACTTGAAATATGAGAGTTTAGAAATCGATATAACAAAATATAACATAAAAGAAAAAGCAGAGAGCAGGTATAATGAGGGGGGGGGGTGGCAAAATAAATTAATAACTTTCATAAACCAAGGATCTGACTTCATAATTTTCATTGGCTTCTTCAATTTCCTCCCAGTTTCCAATATAATCATCCTTACCTCTCACCACACCAGGAAGAGTCTTACCACTGGAGTATCTCTTCCAAACCTTCTTGGCATCCTCATCGGTACCCAAGTCCTTAAATTCAAATTTGATCTTGTTAGCAGTCAAAATCGTTTGTAATCTATTGGTTCTAGACATGATTTGGAATCCACCAGCCAGAGAGGTGTAAATGTACACTGGCTCATCTTCGAATGTCATCTTAGAGTTCTTTGGAACAAACACAGAGCTGCCACTGGCAGATGAGGCAACTGCCTTGTTCTTCTCAGCTTCCTCTTTTTCTGCAGCCGCAATCAAGGCTTCAAGATCATCGTCATCATCTTTCTTCGATTCCTTGACTGTTTCTTTTTCCTTGACCTCTTCCTTCACTTCCTTGGATTCTTCTTCCACTTCCTCTTTCTTGACTACTTCCTGCACTTCCTCTTTCTTGATTTCTTCCTTCACTTCCTCTTTCTTGATTTCTTCCTTCACTTCCTCTTTCTTGATTTCTTCCTTCACTTCCTCCTTTGGTTCTTCTTTGTTTTCCTTTTTGCTATCGTCTTCCTCTTCTTCTTCTTCCTTCACATCATCCAAGTCATGAGGCTTTAATGATTCATCGAAGCTTTTATCAGTACTCTCCTTAGCTGTGGAATCACCTTCCTCTACTATTTTGAGAGCATTATTCACAGCATCTTCCAGGGCAGCCATTTGGGAGTAACCCGTGACACCTTTACCTAATTCCTTCTGTGAATCCTCTGCAGTTTCGGTTGTAGTGGCAGCAGCAGTAGCAGTGGATCTATTGGCGGATTGGTTTCTGGCTCTAGATCTGGATCTAGAAATCGTTCTCAAGTAGTTCAATGAAGATGAGTTTTGAATCTTTGTGCTAGCAGTAGGGTCGTGTCTTGGTCTTCTTTCTGTGGATGCCTCAAGAGTGCTACCGGTCAAATCTAATGGAGGGGTAGCGGCATTGGTCAAGTAATCATCATTAGACACACCACTGTGGTAAGATTCACCTCTAGCTAAATGTGGCTTGGCTGTACCTGTACCTTCTCTGAATGGAGATTTAGCAGAGCTTCTACTTCTTGGAGTGGAGACACCGGAACCAGTAGGTGACGTGAGGTTGCTCTTCTTGTTGTCCTTCTTCTTGAGACCAGTATCTTCGTTTGAGCCCTTAGGCTTGTTAATCTCATCTAATTTACCATCACTCACCTTGGACAAAATGTCATCCACAGATTGTACTTCCTTAGGTTCGTACAACCCAGATTCCTCGTCCTCCTTAGGGTGCTTAAGAGCCACAGGGTGGGCAGGACTGGAGTACTTGAACGCAGATAATTCCTTGTGTTTAGCAGCAGCTGGTGCCACAAACTTCCCTTGGTCACCACCTAAGGCTGCATGTTCCACTTCATCGTGCTTGTCATCCTCTGTGAGTTTGATGAACTTGTGGGTCTTCTCCTTTTGGTCTTTCTTCTTCCCCTCAGCCTCCTTGTTCTTTTCCTTAACTTGTAAGGCGTCATCCTTCAAATGGCCATCCTCATCC
Organism: Ambrosiozyma kashinagicola; assembly: GCA_001599075.1. Taxonomy (NCBI): domain Eukaryota; kingdom Fungi; phylum Ascomycota; class Pichiomycetes; order Pichiales; family Pichiaceae; genus Ambrosiozyma; species Ambrosiozyma kashinagicola. Next base: position 606,516 of record BCGA01000007.1, read on the forward strand.
AAGATATCATCCAACAATTCGCCCTCGTCATCAGCAAGGAGACCACCCTCCTGCTTCAATTCAGCAACGGAGACGTAATCGTGTTGTGCTGATGATGATTTCTTTTTGAACACGGGTCTTGAAGTTGATCTGGATCTTTCATGAGTTGGTGAGGACACCGCAGTGATCCCCCTAGATTGAGATGGTGAGTTGTCCTCGGATTCGGTTGGAGTCAGTAGGTCATCTCTGATGGAGGCACCTAATAAGGATGGCCTTTGCTTTTTGACAAAGTCTTCCAACTCCTTCTCGGCGTCCATCTTAGGTTGATTTGGATCAACGTAGTTTCCTTCCATGTTTTATATTATTTTTATCTTAATAAAAATGTAATTGGTAAAGTGTGATAATTGAAGTGTATCACTGTAGTGTTTAATATCTCAATTGATAACAGAACAGTGGGTGACGATAACAATTAAATAATGGCGTTCAGTATTTGTTATTTCTCCAGAAATTCAAAAAAATTTCTTTTTTCGTTGGGGGGACTGACAAAATGAACGATATGATAAACAAAGATCTACAATAGTAATGGTTACAAATTGCTACATTAGTTGCCAAGTGGGGTTGGCATCGGTATACTTGGATAGTTCAGTTAGAGGTTACCTTGGGGAGTGTGACCTTGAATCGGGCCTTCTATATAAAGCCTTCAAGTGGTATTTGCAACATTGGTCATTCCGTTTTTATGTGGTCGCTTCCGGAAAGGTGTGTGCACGTGACTTTATGTGGAGATTGGAGTAACTTAAATATAGCTTAAATGCTACAACTGTTTGGGAGGCGATGTGAATAATGATTATAATCAATAGATACCATGAACAAATTATCCAGTAAAAAAACCTACAGGAAAAAACAAACGCATCATCTATAAGGTTAAATCTTCCCGGGCTACCAAAATTCTTATTGTAAAACAAAAGCTTTTTTTTTCAAATTTTAAAATTAAAAAAACTAGTATAATGGAAGAAACTAAAAAAAGACAAAAACGAAAAAAGCAGATTAAATATTATAAACAAATGGGAATGGGGGCATGATATTAAAATTAAGCAGCCAAAGCGGTTAACTTGGCCTTAGCCTTCTCAACATTCTCTGGAGACCCAACGATCTTCACATTATCGGACTCAACATCAACTCTAGGAATATTGATTCTAACTTTGAATTCTTGTTCGACGTCTCTTCTCACTGTACCACCTGGACCAATCAGCAACTTATGCTTCTTCTTAGGAATCTCAATGGTCTCTGTAGTCACGTTTTCCAAATCGTGAACAATCTTGTTGATCTCGGCAACAATCTTATCAACAACTCTCTTGTCACCAGAACAGATAACATCCTTGGATTCGGAACCCTTGTTAGGAACTTGCAACAATCTTCTGAATTCATTGCTGTCAATGTCGGAACCACCGGCCTTGTTGATGATTTCTCTCTTGGTTAAACCACCTGGTCCAATTAAGTTCTTGTGCCACTTTGGAGCAACCTCAACAGTGACAGACACGTAGTTCTCCACTCTGTCAACAATTTCGTTGATTTTAGCCTTGGCAGAGTTGATACCAGCTCTGGAACCAATCAATTCGAATTCGGCGAAGCCGTCCTTCTTCTCCTTTTCGGAGTCTCTTTGTTGGTTAATTTCAACACCAGAATCAGCAGAGATGTCCTTGATTTGTTCACCAGACTTACCGATAACTTGTGGTAGAACAGCAACAGGAACCTTGATAATCTCCTTCAAACCGTTTTCTCTTTCGTATTGTAAAAGTTCCTTCAATTCTTCTTCAACCTTGGCGACACCCTTTGATGCACCTCTAATGGTCACCTCATCTTTCTTATCCTTGGAGTTTTCGTATGGGAACTTCACAACAACGTTGTACTTATCCTGTAATCTATTAACGTAGATACCGTTAGGACCAATCATCTTTCTGTGGAACTTTTGTTCAATCTTCAACACAACAGTCTTCTCGTCGAGCCACTTTCTAGACAATTGATGTAATTTCTTGTGGGCTTCTTCGACATTGTTCTTTAAACCAGTTAATTTCACAGCGGTGGAACCCTCTTGAGTTTCATCCTCGTCTAAAACGTCAATCTTGACATCGTAATCGTCTCTCAATTGGTTTAAGTTAGCCCCCTTTTGACCAATTAATCTGGACAAGAACTTAGTTGGGAAATCAATGGTCACGTTATACTTGGAGGCAATCTCATAGTTTTTGATGTCCTCCAATGATTCCTTGATATCGGTGATAGCTCTATGGATATCGTGGTGGTACCCCTTCAAGAATATTTCGTTGGCAGATGGGCCAGTAGCGTTTTGACCTAACTTGATTTCCACAGTGTGTGGTTCAAACTTGGCCAAGATTAACTTCAGAGTGTTTCCATTCAATTGAGCTTGTTCAGCAGCAGACACCTCTAACACATCAGAACCAATTTTTCTAGATAATTCTCTCAATGGCTCCAATGAAGCAATGACAGCATCCAATTTTGCGTTGATTTCTTCAGATGATGGGATGAACTCATCATCTTCTTGTTGCACAATTAATAATAACTTGTTAGTGAACCCAGCTAATTCACCCAATGGCACAATGGAAACGTTGTTCTTGATGGCAACAGTGGAGTCAATTTGTGGGAAAACAAAGGAATCAATGTCGGTGATAACCTTGACAAAGCTTGGGTTGATCTTGTTGACGGTGTCAACGATTTCCTTTCTGACAGTCTTTAAAGTATCCTTTTCATCCTTGGAGGACACAAATTGGATTTGAGCAGTCTTGGTTTCATCGTTAGCTAATGAAGCATAAGTTGGAGCGTTGATCTTAATACCGTACTTGGTGGCTAATTCATCTAAGAACTTGGTGTAAACAAAGAACGCAGTGATGTTCTTGGCATGTTGGTAGTTACCACCGTGGGATCTAGCCAAATCCAATAAATCGGTAGTGTATTGAGAAGCTAATTCCTTACCATAATTGATGGCTGGATCAATATCGCTCTTCTTACCGTAGAATTGCACAATTTGAGAGGCAGAATCAGCAGGTGGAGTCACAACAACAACGCTGTGCTTCTCAAAGATCTTTTCAGCGTCTAAGAATTGGTGCACTTGCTTTGGAACGGTCTTGTCAACAGAGACAATTTCGGATTCCAAGGAATCTAATAGAGTCTTCACTTGGTTTCTGGCCTCGATGACATCTTCTCTGGAACCAGTCAATAGGATATTGGAAGCCTTAGAAGTAGCCTCAGGAGTGACAACTTCGACACCGGATGGTAAATTAGTCAAAGTCTTGATTTCAGTACCAATGAATGGTTTCAATTTCTCAACGATTGGCACTCTCACGCTCAAATTCTTGGTGTTTTCATTGACAATGGCCAAAATCTTGGCCTTAGCCTCTTCACAACCTTCAATATCACCCTCAATGGTCACGTTGATCAATTGGCCAAACAATTCCTCCTCCTCGGAGAGAGTAGCCGGAGTACCCTCTGGAGTGTCAGTAGTTCTAGCGATGTCGATCTTGGCACCAGTGGCATCAATGATTGGCTTCAAGGTTCTACCTTGAGATCCAATAACGACGGATCTCAATTTGGATGGGATACCAAATTCTAACTTGATTGGCTTCGTCAATTGTTTAACAAGTTGTCTCTTGGCCTTGTGGATGGAACTGACAGGACCGTTCAACAAAAAGGTTCTCTTGTTGGTAGCAGAGGAGAAGGTGGATTCAATGGAGACCCCATATTCAGTCTTGATTTTGGAGAAAATCTTGAAGATATCAGCCTTAGAGAAGTTCACTTGTTGGTCGGCGTCGATGATGAAGGTAAATTGAGTGGAGGTGGACTTCACGGCGGGCTTAAAGGAGGACACAGAAGATGCGACAGATGGCAAAGCTGGAGTAGACTTAGGCTTACCATTACCGTTAGTGGAGGCACCATTAGATGTGGTGACCCAAGATAATGGAGCAGAGGAGGCACCGGCACCCAAAGCTGGAAACAATTCTTCATCGTGAGTAGAAAAATTCTTCTTCTTGTCAGAGGCAGAAGTGAGTTCCTTAGCCAAGGACTCTGGTGTAGCTGGAGCGGCATCAGAGTCATCAAGGGTGGTAGTAGAATCAGTGGAAATTGCAGCAGAAAAAGAAGGATCAGTGTTTGGGGTACCTGGTGCTGACTCAATGGTAGAGGCAGCTTCGGCATGCTTTTGAGCTAACAATTCAGCTGGAGAAGACATTGTAAATAAGTCTGGAGATAGTGGGGGAATGGTCCGGATACTGGTAAAAGCTGGAGGCAAGGAAAACTAAGTGTAATAACAATTAGTATGAATTATAAGGTAGTATTATTGACTTCTGAATCAATTGATTGATTGGAAATATGTCAATAAATTAGGTAAGATGGGAATAGTGAAAAATTGAATTTTTTTTTTTGAGAGAGAATCAATAAAGATCTTAATCAGAATTCAATAAGCGGGAGGAAAGGGGGGAAGGGGATGATATGTTAAGGAGTTGAATATAAATTCAATTGCTAGACAAGTATATATATATGTTGTTTACACAAAAGTATATAAGAAGAAGAATGAATCGTCCATTTGTTCGATGATCTGTCTTCTTCTTTTTTCGTTCAACGTTTTATTCGCAAGGCGGTGATTCCACAGCCTTGGTTTTTGCTTTTATTTAAACATGGCTGGCTATGAAGTAACCAAACAGGAAGGATGCCACCCAGGTAGCACCGGAGGTTGAATTTAACAGAGCCCCTATGATACCTGGACCGGGACATATACCTGCTAATGCCCATCCTAGGCCGAAGATGGTGTTACCTAGGATGAACTTCAGATCTATAGAATTGTCGAAATTCAGATTCCAGGAACCATTGAGGGCCGGCCGTGTGGCAGCGGCGGCAGCGGCGGTCTGTGGGATGGTCCTTTTCCAGACAATTACATTTGGCAGGATACAGAACACTATGATCATGATCAATGACGGGTCAAATCTGGATGGTGTCATAATTGAGAGAAACCCCAACACTTTACTAGCACTGGTCATTCCAGCCACAATAAGCCCAAGCCCGAACATAAACCCACAAGAGACACCTGTGAGAGCGCTCCCTATATAACCCTTGAGCTTACTGGCTACCTTAGGGAGTATCCAGTAGGAGTACATCAAACATCCACCTAGCAAGGTCAAAAGAGTTGTCGAGTTTTCTTTGAAATTTGTGAACTCAGTGTCATACAAATAGCAGGCGCCTCCCTCACAGTCCAATTGTGGACCCCACAGGGTCACTGTTGTTATTGCGATAGATGAAAACACTGTAGTGGCCACCAAACTTCTGAATCTGAGTCTGCTCAACCCAGACAGCATGTGGCCCGAAGTGCAACCGCATCCTAATGAAGTGCCTAAGCCGGTTAACATCCCTGCGAGAGCGTAGTTACCAAGAGATCCAAACGCCAATGGGAACCCCGTTGAGTGAATATCATGGATATACTGCGGATTCATTGATGGTAGAAACTTACTGACAAAAATGGTTGAAAACGCCATTCCGATGATGATGGACACGTTCTTCACAGAAGGGCGCACCACTGAGTTGAAAAGCACGCTTGAGAACCCTATGATACCACCTTCAGTCCTCACGTATGCTGTAGTGGCAAACTGGATAAGCAAAGCACCAATTGCTGATTCAATGGGAGTGAACATCGTTTGATTGTTTGCGAATTATATCTTGGAAGAAGTAGTTTTTGAATCTTGAAGCAATTTAAAATTGAATTCAACCGACTTTTCAACGGTCTTCGAAAAAGAAATGGACAAATTGTCCTTATCGTATATATCACTCTACAAACCATACGCCCTCGTACTCTACTCATAGTGCCTTCATTTACATATGCGTTGCCATTCACCAACCTCAGCTCCCATGCCACCCCATCTACCACCCTTCCATTTCCTTCTACATCTTTATCACTAAATCTTTCCTATAAATAGTTTGCGGCTTTTGAAACTTTACTTTTGAAAAAAAAAATTTTTTTGTAACATGGAAAGACATTAACAGCTGGTTTATATATATATATATATGCAAGTACACTAAATCAGACCAATAATGGCCGTTATTGAAGAAGAAAGACAATCAGACTCGGATTTTGAATCCGACATTGATGAGGAATTGTTGACCTCCACTTACCTGGGATTTGTTGATGTACCAATCTCCGACCAGGATCAACCAGATTTAGAAGATACAGTCATCGGTGGTGAACCTCGTTGGTTGCACCCAGAATCACCTCCTTCAAGTGATTTACTACTCTGCAAGAACTGTACTAACCCTATGTATTTGCTTCTTCAAACTTATGCCAATTTACCCGATACTTTCTATGATAGAGCTATTTACATTTTTGGTTGTAACAATCAATCATGTAGACGTAAGCAGGGTACAATACGAGCTCTCAGAGCCATCCACAAGGACCCAGCAACAATTAAACAGAGAGAAGAAGAATATAAGGAATCCATTGAACAGGAAGAGAAATTACAGAAGCAAGCAGAGGAAAAAAAGAAGGCTACAGATGCCTTGACTAAGGATTTATTCACCACTGCAACGGCTGCTAGTTCCTCCAATCCATTTGGTGCATCTAACCCATTTGGTGCTGCTTCTAGCAATCCATTTGCAACATCTACTGCTAATCCATTCGATAAGAAGGAGCCAGAACCAGTCAACCAGAAAAAGCCATCATACGCAGATACAGTCAAGAAGACTCTACCACCTGTTACTAAACCAGTGAAGGCTAAGAAATTGGATATCAAGCTACCTCAATACCCTGGTTTCATTCTATACATGGATCAAGAAGCTCTTGATCCTAAGAAACAACAATTACCGCCTATCCCAGAAAACTTACAACAAACAGAGGGAACATCATCGAATGATGATTCTGCTAACAATTCAGGGAAAACTAAGCTTTCCGCTGAAGGTGAAGAAATTGCTAGAATGTTAGATGATTCCACTTTCCAAAGCTTCACTAATATCCTCTCATATAACCCATCCCAAGTGTTAAGGTATGAACTCAATGGACGTCCATTGTTGTATTCCTCGAATGACGGTATTGCTAAAGTGATCCGTGGTGGATTGATTCCTAATCCTGGATACCATCCTGGTTCAAGTAGACGGTTTGAGTTACAATTGATGCCTAAGGCTATCATTGATTTGGAATCCGATGAAAGTTTGGATATTTTGAAAGACGGTATGGAATGGGGGACCATTATTGTGGCTACTGATGTGTCTGATGATTTACCTAAGGATAAATTTGATGAGAATCACGTTGCATATGTGGAAGAATGGTGTGGTGTTCAATGGGAGGAAGAAGTCAAAAGAGACTAGTGTGTATTTTTAATATGATATATATATATAAATCGATATTTATTAGCTAATGTTACAAAAAAGGGAGGGGGGGCATTTATATAAAAAAGGAAGAATGCAAGACAACAAAATATAGTAAAACACAAAACAAAAAAATAGTCGAATCATCATAGATGAAGCATGGCAGTCATATGGACCTTTTCAATTAAGTCATCAATTTCTTTAAAATTATCATTAGACGTGGCAAAGGCTCTATGCTTCTCATCTAAAATGTGTTCATCGAAATCGTCATATTTAACACGACAATTCTCACAATAACCAGGCTTTAGTTCTTCACGAGCTCTATCCTTCTTTCTTGATTTCTTCTCCTTGATGTTGCGAGTGGTCTTTGCCTCGATAACTGGAGCCCGTTGTTTCGTCTTTGCAGGTTTATCAGCAATAACGGTAAAGGCATCAGGTTGCTTCTCTGGCTCCACAGTACATTTCAGTTCCTGTGTTGTATCATCATCATCACCATCCTCGCCAGTAGTTTGCTTTTCCTCTGTAGTGTTTTCCTCCTCTTCGACGATCTCTTTAGTAGACTCATCTTTCTGAGTTTTCTCACCAGACGACTCTGTCAATTGACCTAATGCAGTGACAGGGATATCAGCGATAGCATGGTCCAATGGTTGCAATGCAGCCAATTGAGCATGACTTAGTTTAACCTTAGGTGGTTCAGCAGCAAGTCCAGACTTTTCACGTTGAATAGCTTCGTAGAGGATTCTTTGTCTTTCCTTGATCGGCGTAACCTCAGGCAAGTTTTGGTCATTGGCAGCGACAGGTGTGACATCGTCCTGTATGTCAGCAGTGTTGTGTGCAAATTTAGTCAGTAGTGGAGTAGCAGCTGTCAATGGTGACACAACAACCTGTTTAGAGCCATCCTTAGGAGTAGCATTAATAGTGAGATTAGTTTTCTCCTCATTAACAGGTGTGAGCTGTTGTTGTTGTTGTTGGTTAGAATGTGGCACAGGTTGAATAGAGAATCTTGGCTTGCGGATCTCGAGAGGACCAAAACTTATCATCTTCTTCTTATCATTGGCTATTTTTTTGTTGAACACTAATGATTGGGATGGTCCCAACCCGTTACCACCATTACCGTAAATAGCAGTAGATCCAGATTGTTGCTGCACCACACCTGATGCCTGAATTTCTCCAAAATCGTTATTGAAGTTGTTATTAGAAATGGCCACATTGGAGTCATTACGAGAAAGCGATAACGATGGGATCAGTACCCCCTTAGAACGTTTCTTTTCAACAGCACCAGCATCGACAGCCAAATCCAGTTGTCTTTTTTTAGTTGCGACAGTGGTAACGACTGGTTCATTGTTTTCCTTTTCAGAATCCTTGGGTTCTTCATCGACGGTACCGTACTCTCGTTGTTGCCATTCAGTTTTCAATGCCATCCGTTGTTCATAGTTTGGTTTCTCTGGTGAGCTTGGGGCGTAAGATGCATTGATCATGAGGTCTCTATAGTTTTTGTATTCCTTCAAGTAAAGTAACCGTCTTCTGTGTCTACGCTTGGCTTCCTCTGTGGTTTGTGGTCTAGATTCGTCGACAAACAACGACTTCCCGTTAACAGACTTGTACATTCTAGGGAATTCTCCCACGGTAGACCCCCATTCTCTTATAGCGACGGGTTTATTTTTCTGTCTGAGATCGTAAACGTGAAGGAAGTATGAAGAGAAGTATTTAATGTCAGTTCTTTTGGCGCTCGGGTCTCTATCGTTAGGACCGTATAGCTTTTCATTCTTCAAAAGGGACGATAGCTTGTTATCAACGGGAGCCTCTTCCACAGGCATTACTATACCCAGATGTTTCATGAACCGGAACACCTTTTCATGGTCCCACACTTTGATTCCCTTCTTCTTAGCTATTCTAAAAATGTCTCCGGGTGGGTACTCCACGGTTTTCCCAAATGGTCTGCGAGACACGATGATGGTCACCTCATCACTAAAGAAATCCGGGATTCTGACACCTAAGGATTCAAACAGTTTCATTATTCTTGTTCTATCTCTTTCATTTTTGTCGTCGTGTTCGAAGTATACCACACTCTCGTGCTTCAAAATGTGTCTCCATTGAGCTTGCCATTCTGATAAAGGCACTTCGAATCTTTTTGTATTAGCTGTGGTACTAGTAGTAGTGGTAGGGGCTACAGGCTTTTTGATCTCTGTTATTTCTTGTTCTTGATTGCGTCTAGAGAGGGAGTCCGCTCTACGGTCTAGTAACGATTTCTTAGCGATTGCCTGCTGCTGTTGTTGTTGTTGTTGTGGGAGTATTTGAGAATTGGCATTGACAAATTGCTTCGAGGAGTCCTTCAAGGGGACTCTCTTTGGGGTTGACATGGCTAACATATCGGGGTCTTGATGTGTGTCTTGCTGTTGCTGTTGCACCTTGCCCGGACGGATTGGCTTTTTAGTTAATAAAGGGTCCTGTTTGAGGGTAGGTAGTTGATTCATTTAATTAAAAGAGAAGAAGTAAAATGCAAGTGATATATAATTGATGATGTAGTAAAATGGATATGCTAGAGAGCTGTTTTCTATAAAGAGATGTATGCAATTGATGGGAGTTGAAGGGTTGTTATAGGGAACATGAAAATATGAAAACAAATGAAAAAAAGAATGAAAACAAATGTGAAAAAAAAACCCAAAAAAGATCCGTTTTTCTTTCAAGTATTCCAGTATCTATTAGATTAAATGGGTGATTGCTGAAACAGATAAACGGACGTGTGATCTGTGATGGGGGTGTATATATAGAGAGAGTTATCACAAGAATGCCCTTCTTTATTATTCTTATTTCTTACTGTTTTTAGAAGGTTCACAAAAACACGAAACTTTGATTTGAGTGGTGCACGCACTTTCTACGCGGTATAATAAGGGGGTTTGTGCTACCGAAGTTGATGGAGTAGATGGAGTAGATGGAGAGATGATGATGGTGTCATTGGTGGAATGGTAATTGTTAATATGGTGTAGTAGTAAATAGTAGATCAAGTAGGGTATGTGGTAGATTGTTTGTGTCAATTTCTAAAGTTGATCGAATTGATGAGTTTTTGCAAGGGGGTTCTAATGAGTTGACTTTTTAAACCAATTCACATGACTTTCTGAATGATAATAGTAGTATGAAGGCCATTAATGAACTAGTGAACAAGTTACTTGGGTACAATACTAGAATATGGATTATTAGAAATTCGAAATTTCTAGGAAATTAATTTTACTTTAGAATGAGAATACCAACTTCCTTATTAAATAAATTTACTGACAAGTCAATATCAACAAATAAAACTAATATAAGAAGTTATTAGTATTCCACTAATTTCAAAGAGCAGAATGAGCTCTTGAAAAGTCACCAATACCCAAAGTTCACAAATTAATGAAAAAAAAAGTTAAGCTACCACCCTACTGAACGGAAAAACAACGCACTCCCATATAAACAAGCCATCTACATAACAAAATCAAGTTGAATAATCCAAATCTACTAGATGTTCATGAATTATCCATCAGAATCCCCAGAAATAATATAATATTCCATCTGACCAAATTATACACACAATCCTCTCGTGTGATGTCACCTCCGCCCCCGTCCCTCCACATCATTCTGCTCCATTTGGTACTAAACCAAAAACGATCATCCAAGATCAATTTCTTATCTATCATACCCATATTCAGATGATCTACTCCACTTATCAATGAACCACCAATAGCTCACCTCCCCTCTCCCCCAATCATCATGCCCACCATTTCTCCACCCTCTCCATCACTACAACGCTTCGCCAACCTTTCCCCCCGTTCAACCAGGTCACCCAGCACCTAGCTGCTTATTCCCCAATTGGGTATTAATTAAAAAAAAAAACGGTTTAACGCGTGTATATGGCTCATTAATATGAGTGACAATGATTACCAAATACAGTAATATGCGCCCCCAGTTCGGTACTTTCACACACTTACCACCCTCAACTTAGTCGGATAAAAAGAAATAATTTTCTCTTTTATAAAACAAAGTTTATACAGTGGAAAGAGAACATTCCTTTTATTAGTTTACTTCTTTTACTACAACAACAAAACTCACAGAGATTAAACGAGAGAACAACTAGTCCCCCCCCCAGATTATATAAAAGACTTTTCTTTCCTTCTTTTTTCTCTTTTCTTCCACATCTTCTTCAAAGCTTCTACAATCACCCCTCCACTACCCCAAATGCTTCAACCCAGAAATCTATCAAGAGTATTACAACAAGCGTTGTCCCCAGTGCCCGGCATCACAGACTCCAAACCGCTCTCCATATCATTACTATCTATTCCGGGCGACCAACTTTTAATATCTTGCAAGTCGTGTCCAGAGAAACATCAAGCAAACTCCACTCGCACATTCTCTCAACAATCAACAAAGAGAACAACTCTTAGAGGATACGGTTCTGCTGATACATCAGTGGAAGAACTCACAAGCTCAAATAATACATCCACAGACCACCTCATACAGGGTAATGGGGCTCCAATGGCAAACACGTCATCATCATCACAACAACAACAACCTCAACTCACTAGTATAGAACAACTTCAACAAGAATTAGAACAATTAGAAGAAAATTATGATAGTAATTACATTAATCCTAACGTGAGCCCCAATGAAAATCTAAATATATTAGCTCTGCTGGCACTCAAGGCATGGAAGGAAAATTCTGTTCATAATCCTAATCCATGGCTTGTATTACAATTTAATGAATACTATCTCTACCTTTATGATATTAATGAGGAATTCATACTCTTACTATGTTGTGATCTGAAGTATCCTAAAGGGCTAGCGATCAAGAAACTAGAATCTATGAGTGAATTCTTGAAAGAGAGACTTTAATACACTACCCTTTTTTTTTTTACTAATACTATCCTAATATATCAACCTTTATCTAATACTTTAATTTTTCTTTAAAGAGCTAATTAAGTGTAGGGTATATAATGCCATGCCTAGAAATACACAATTTTTGAAACAGTGGGAGAAGTAGAGAGGATATCCTCTATCAAAGAGGAACTCATGCAAAAAAAAAAAAGAAAGAAGAAGCATCTATTCATCATCATCTTCCTCATCTTCATCTTCTTCTTCATCATCATCTTCCATATCTTCATCTTCATCTTCTTCATAATCTTCTTCTTCCTCTTCATCCTCATAATAATTATCCTCCCACCAATCATCCTCTTGTAATTCTTGTGTATCTTCAGCTTGTTTCTTACCTTTACTCAAATCATCTAGTGATGGGAATTCAAATCCTTCCGGAATGGTACTCTTCGATCTCATAACTTCATTATTAACTTTCCGTTTATATTCTTTCTTATCCTTACGCCACGCTATAGCAGCTTCCACGTTAGCGGGACTACTAATATTTGGATCTTCTAATAACGATAATACTGAAAGCAACACCGATTCAACACTTTGCACGGGGGACCATGTTTCGTTAGCTGGTTCATCCGTTTGTTCTGCTGATTCATGTAATATAGATATACAGAGTCTACCATCGGTATAAACATTAGGATGGAAGATTGGTGGTGTAAATTTGAAATTTGGTGGTGAATATGGATAATTTTGGGGGAATTTTAATTGGGCCTTCAAGTATGCCCCATGATAATCAGATTCAGGATCTAATACCATTAAGGCAACTTTCCATATGAATATATTATCATCACTGACCTCCACATGTACTTGTTGGAGTCCCGTTTTAGGGTTTGTGATATCTCTGTATTCCTTCCAAAGTCTCTTTGCAGCTGTTGTTGACATTAGGGAAAAGGAAATCTTTTAGTTTGTTATTTTAAAATGGAGGTCTGGTGAGGTATGTTTATGTATGTTATATAGTTTTCTTTTCCTATTAGAAACTAGTATTTGCTTGTTTCACTGAATACTGACTGTCCACTTGTGTTAATCCACAGAGTTGATTAATATTCAAATATATATATGTTGTATTACTAAACAAACGTTTGGCCATGGTCAAACGAGTTTTTTTTTTCTGACAAAGTACACTGTGTTGGCCATGGCCAGCTGAAGAGACCTAGGCCGCGCGGGTCAACGCAGGTCGGTGACGCGACGGAAGAATTGAACTACTGGCGTACCTTAGTTTAATCCTATTACACCAAAGTTATATTAAATAAATGTATAAAATTACACTATGACCATACTTGTAATTCTTCAACGAGGTCAATGTATCCACCATCGCCACCGTCACTTCCCTTCACGGTTCTAATTAATTGTGCTACAGAATCTCTAATGGTATCCACCAATAATCCAGATCCACAAGTTAACACAAGGGTTCTCTTCCCCTGATGATCATCACCATTATTATCATCAATCATTTTATCAATCAACAATTTAGCCACATCTGGTCTCTTGTTGAACACCTGGTAACTTGTTGATAATTCAAATTGTTCGGGAACAATTTCATTAATTTCGATACCATCACTAGTCACTGTAACGTTATTACCTGCTGATAACAATGGAGTCAATTCGTGATCAATTTGTTGTTGTTCTCTAGTCAAATAAATCAATTTATTGACTTTATTATTGTGATCTAATTCATTCAAATCACGAAGTTCTTCATTAAACCATCTTATACTAGCTCTAGTTTGACTAATCCAAATGAAATCTATATTTGGCAATTCATCACTGCTGTCACAACTTCTAAGGGCATTCATCACATGATAGTATGGCCCTGGGACACCATTACCACCTGCTATTAAGATAACCTTATCATAGTTATTGATGGCAACTTTATGTCCATACGGACCTTCGAGACCGACTCTCATTTGTAATTTATGACCGGGAGCATCATGTAATAATTTATGGAGTCTCCCCGTAAATCCATGCTTTTGCTTAATGTATATATTGATATAATTTTCATCACATGACACAGTGAATGGGTGATTTTCCCAGATTCTTCCCCAATTGACTTTAAGATTAAACACGTACAAATGAACATAACAACCGGGGAATGGTTGCCAACAATTAACTGGCCTTTCGATGGACACTTTAACACAGTCATCACTGGTTAGAGTGAATGTAGCCATTCTATTGAGTAATCCGAATTGCCACATTGTGACTAACCGCCATATTCTATCTAATGACCAAACGAATGCACTAGCGTACACCCAAGAGAGAAATCCGATTTCACGGCAATGCATATATGCCGAGATAATGAAAAGTAGGGCAAGCACAATGTGGAGCACAAGGAAAGCCTCATACCATTTACGTCTTAATACAAAGATTCCCTGTACTAAAAGTAGAGCACCAAAGTAGAATGTGTGTACACCATAATCCCAGAGTGGTAATTGTTCAACTTCGGCTATTCCATCATTACCGTAATAGAAATGGAAGAATGATGAAGCATGAATGTAAGCCAAGATCACCATGAATCGGCCAAGCCATTTATGGAATGCTATGAATGATGAAAAGGGGAGTCCCGTGAATTTTATTAAAATGTTGTTTCTACCACCAAAGAGGAATAATGGTGGGAGTAATGAGAATGCTAGAATACCTGTTCTATCAGCGACAAACCGATAGTATTGCTGTGTGGTGGTACCTAAGATGGCACTATGTTTTTCGAGATTGTAATCAAACTGTACAAGGAAAGCAAGAAACCCAGCAAATATTGTAAGAATGATTGTTTCTTGGAGAGTCGGTAGTAGGGTATCAAAAATGGTGAGTATAGGTCTACCGGCTCGTCCTGAAAAGTTCCATGGTTCCATGTGGTGACCCATGAATGTGGGCAGTGTGAGATAACCTCTAAACAAATTAGCATATTTCAATTTAGAAAACAATTTCCAATGTGAGTTCATAGCTAATAACACAAACACTATGACCCAATAAAGGCACACCATATCAACAAAGTTCATAGATTGAATGATGTTTCCAATGAAGTGAGTGTATGAGAGTTCATAAGTTTTAACAAATGTTGAAGAGACTCGCACTGGTTTATAAAGTACTTCATTAGAATCACCAATGGATCCAATGAAATGAGTAGCGTTTTCATATTTCTTGATCAAATCAGATATTCCTAATTCAACACCACCGTAATTGTCACACCGATCTAAGTATTTTGAATAAGTATACCGTAGAAGTGCCTGCCTATCCACGGAGATATTTGTATCCAAATTTTCATTAAAACATAAAAGTAAAGTACCTATCATGGGTTCATGATTACATAGAGGGTACCAATATGAATTAAACACTTCAGAGTTATTAGGCAGTGAGAAATCAAAGTTCAAACCTCTAGCTGCAGCTATACATGAGAATAATGTTGAATCACGTTTATTTAAGTGAGCCCATGTAAGTGGTATCAAAAGTAGTAAATATAATATGCTTGGGATCATTGTAAGAGATGCGATGTGATATGTGATATTAGCAAAAAGAACATTAAATGAAATAAAATAGGTAATTAGAAAAGGATATGGGGTAAAAAAAGAGGAAAACTTTTCTCTTTTGTTTTTATGGAAGTGAAATATGATCTGGGAATATTAATAGAAGGGGAAATCAAAGAAAAAAAAGCCAACGTATATTCAAATGACGGGCGGTATATAGATAAAAGCCTTTATGTAGTAATGTAGTTTATAAGCAATATTGAATGTAAAAAAGAACTATAAAAGTATATATATATAAGAAAAGCTTTTCAAAGGTACACCGAGAAACAAAGTTTTAATATCCGATAAAATCAAAATAGTGTAAAGGTGTGAGGAGTGTGAGTTATCAGATTGATCAGTTACACAGAAATGTGTGTGGAAAGTGTGGATATGTGGATGTGTAGATATAATATGTAGATGTGTAGATGTGTGATGGACAGTGGATGGGTGGATGAGACCGGATATGTATGTAGTACGGTGTTTAATACAGTTTGGGTTATATATACCGAGATGGGGGAGTCATGTGGTAGATGATATTGGAGATATATTAAATAAGTTACGGGTATGGAGTTTTGGAAGTTATCTGAGATCCCGTTAGTGGGGTTATTCTTTACATTGATAGATTAGGGTAGATCGGATGACTTGAGTAGAGTGGATAGTCAAATGATATTGGTAATCACTATCTTTGATAGTACCTATGAAATATGATTTCGCGTTCTATTTACCGTGTACTACTACTATTCTTCTTCTTCTATCAAAGTTAAACACATGAGTGAATGGATAGAGACATCATCTAAGAATAGAATTCATAAGAGTTGCCAAATTAAAGGTACTAAGAAGATAATCATCGGTGGACACACCACTGTGGAATCAAATTGTAAGTTATCAGTCAAAGATGAGGGTACCTTAAATATAGGTAAATATTGCTTTATAGATAAATCTGTGGTGATAGATGCATCAAATGGATCAATATCTATAGGTAATTATAATAGTATAGGTGATCACACAACATTATCTCAAGGTATTCAGATTTCTCAAAGAGTCAAGATTGGATCTCATTGCAAATTAGGTACCGGAGTTATCATCCATGAGGGATGCACTATTCAAGATAACACCCATTTATTTGATGGCACCGTGATTCCTCCCTTCTCTAATGTGACCACCACCAATGACTCCACCATAATCACCCCTATCAACCCATCAGTGGCCACCTTTAATGAATCTTCAGTTAAACAAACTATCATCAATGGAATATAATCCTTACACCGAAAACGTAAAATTTTTCGTTTTTTGGATTATTTTGAACAACTCTTATAATAAAGATTACTTATAATACTAATTAAGTTATTCTTATTTATTAAATTTACCACCACTATATATATAACTACAATGTCTGTCGATTTTAATGCCTTATCTCAACAATTCTGTACCTTCTACTATGATCAGTTCGATAAGGATAGATCTCAATTAGGTAACTTATACGTATGTGTTGCTCATTTTGTTTTCGTTTATTTGATTCATCAACCCTTGTTCTAATACTAACTTTGTTTTTCACCTTTATTATAGAGAGATCACTCCATGTTGACTTTCGAATCTAGTCAAACACAAGGTGCCAGAAATATTGTCGAAAAATTGGTGTCTCTGGGATTCACTAAGGTTCAACATAGAATCTCCACTTTAGATGCTCAACCAGCTGGTGAAACCGGTGATGTCTTAGTGATGGTCACTGGTGAATTATTAATCGATGAAGAACAAAATTCTCAAAGATACTCTCAAGTGTTCCATTTGATCCCAGATGCTGGTTCTTATTACGTCTTGAATGATATCTTTAGATTGAATTACGCTTAAACAACTCCTCCTCTTCACCCCTTTATATTAATAAACTTTTTTCTATTTCAATTCATACCCTTCTGATACACTTGTAAATCATCTATTCCCACTCTTTGATCTAATAAATCGCAGCTTAAACTACCCCATCTTTTACAATTTCATCTATTCCCGCGTTCAGCCTACGATACACAATTTTCTTTAATTCTAAATTACGTGTAATACTTCTGTTTAATTCCTTTTACTTCATTTCTCTTACCCCCAATTATCCACCACTCTCCACAATGGACTCACCACAGATTCCAAGTCATGTATGTACCAATTCTTCTCCGGGTTTACTTATCTGATCATACTAACATTCAATTGGCCCCCATTTCTCCATTCAATTTAGAGACCAGATATCCAGAAATCATTGGACACATTGGGTTCAGAACTAAGTGAATACTTGTCTGAATCTGAATTGTCAGATTCAGAAACCCATACATCAATTGATGCAATTACAACCACTAATACCACTGAACCAACTCCACCTCAAATCCCATCATCCAGACCTACCAAATCAACCAACACCACCACCACTACTACTACTCCGGCATTACCAAATCACAGACCATCTAGGGCAACCCCGGCTTCAGTTTCAGCTTCGGCCTCACCTGCTCCGGAAACTCCAAAGGTACCATCTACAAGACCTGTGAGATCCGCTAAGCAATCTGCTGTGGAGGAAGAACACTTTTCATTTGAATCATCAGAATCGTCTCCTGTGCCTATTGTACCATCCACTAGACCAACTAAACATGTTGTCAAGGAAGATGAGGACAAGCAATCCGAACAATTGCCTGTTATTCCATCCACTAGACCTAAGAAGCACGTTGTTGTTACACCAAAAGAGGTTGACACTGAGACGATAGTGGAACAACCTGAGAAGTCCATTGAAGAATCTTCTGTTGAACCATTGAAGGACATAGAGATCGAAGCAAAGGAAAATTCTAAACTGGAATCACCAGTTGAGGAAAAGGAATCCATCAAGACTGACGAAGAATCTCCTGTTCCAATTGTTCCATCTACTAGACCCCATAAGAAGTCTGTCATTCCCGAAAAGGAAATTGAAACTCCAGAAGCAATCACTAAAGTTAAATCTCCATTGGAAGACAAAATTGAATCATTGGAAGACAAAGGTGACTCAGTGAAAGATAAGGAAGAAGTTATCGAAGAAGTCACCAAGGTTGCTGACCCGAAAGAAACAGAATCATCTGTTCCAATTGTGCCATCCACTAGACCTCACAAGAAATCGGTCATTACAGAGAAGCCAATTGAAACTTCAGAAGAGATCACCAAAGTTGAGGAAAAGGAAGAAGCTATCGAAGATAAATCCACTATTCCTGTTGAACCAAAGAACGACACTGAGTCGGCTACTCCAATTGTGCCTTCCACCAGACCCCACAAGAAGTCTGTCGCCGTTGATCCAATCACCCCAGTGGAAGCTACATCCGGTGTTGCCACTGAGGATAACTCCACAGATCAAACTCCACAGATTCCAGTTTCTAGGCCTGCCATCCATAAGTCCACAAGTGTCGATGATACTCCAAAGAAGGAAGTTCAAGGTTCTCTGTCCGAATTACTAGACGTGTACTCTGAAGAGAGTCCCGAGAAGAAACCTCTCATCACAAAGTCCACCACGGAGGAATCACTAACTTCGAAGAAGGCTCCACCACCTAAAGTTCCTAAGAAACCATCCTCCCGTATTGCTCAATTCCAACAACGGTTAGCACAACAACAGCAGGAAGACCTGGGTCTGCTTAATAAACCTAAACCTAAGGTGCCACCAACTAGACCTAAACCAAAACATATTAGTTCATCAAGTGATGATGTTACGGAGACAGATAAGCAACAGGATGATGATCCAGAACAGGAAACTGAGGGTACAGCTATGCCACGTAAAGTTGGTAAATTGAACTCCATGTTTGCTCAAAACTTGAACGGAATGCTCGGTAAGGGAATCCCTGGTGTCGGTGGCATGGGGATGCCTCTACCGGGGATGGCCATGCCTGGTATGGCATTCGGTGGGAAATCATTGACTGTCAATGATGATGAGGATGATGATGATGACACTAATCAGACTGAAGAACCAATTAAAGCTGTGGTTAGTGATTCTAGAAAGGGTAGAGCTAAAGGCCCAAGAGGTCGGAAATTACCTAATAAAGTTAAGGAGACTATTGTTGTCGATGATGATAGTTTAGGTAATGCCAATAATAAACTTGATTTGTTTGTGGAAGATATCGCATGGGCTATTACGCCAATACCTAAGGTTGTCGAAGAACCTGTTAAGGAGATTGACGAATCCGTTAAGGCAATCGAAGAGCCTGTTGAGGATACCGAAGAACTTGTTAAGGAAATCGAAAAACCTGTTGAGGAGGACCAAGATGTCAAGGAACCAAAATCGGTGGTTGAATCGGAGGATGCCAACGAAGGGCCTGTTGGTGAAGCCAAATGTGTGTCTACTACTACTACTGATGAATATACCCCATCATTACAAGAAAGAAGTTCCAGTATTTACTCTGAGAAGGTTGAAACTGTGAAGCATGACACTGAACCATTGGTGGAAGAAAATGAACCAGTTGTTGAGGATAAGGCAACTGATCTTAAATCTGTGAAGAGTGTGTCAAGTGAAATCCCATCCGTGAAGGAGGTGGAACCGGTGGAACCAGTGATCGAAAGCGAATCAGAGAAGGTGCCTGAGAAGTTGTCTGCGGCTAATGTTGATTCCGCAACCGAGATTACTACCTCCTCAGACATACACGAAGATGGCACCCCCCAAGTCGCCGTTGAAACTGAAAAGTTCTTCTCTGCAGATGAAGATGAAGATGAAGACTAATTGTGCACAACCCCCTATATATATACAATACACTCCAACATTCCATTAAATCTCTTGCAACCGTTTGTTTATAAATTTTTTTTTTGTTTTTGTTGACGTTTCTTTTTTTTGTTTTGAAATTTTTCGTCGTAATTTCAATTCTATTGATCTCTGTAATCTCTTAGTTTGCTTCTTTTTTTCTAATCAGTAAGTTATTCCTAGGTTTATCTTTAGTTGTATCAGATCACTCTCTTTATACCATCGATCGGCCGATCTCTTCATTTACACTCTTTTTTACCGACTTCTCTTTCCTTCGCTTTTACTTTGATCTGATCTTGATCTGTTGTGTGACATAATGAAATTTACTTTAGCCACTTTAGCAGCCACTTTGGTTTCCACTGTGTCTGCCTCCTTGCCTGCCATCAACATCACAGGTAATGCCTTCTTCGATACTGACACTGGTGAGCGTTTCTATATCAGAGGTGTCGATTATCAACCAGGTGGATCATCCAACTTGACTGATCCATTGGCTGATTACTCTGTGTGTTCCAGAGATGTTCCTTACTTCAAGGACTTAGGTTTGAACACCATTAGAGTGTACTCCGTCGATAACACTGCTGACCACTCTGAATGTATGGAGTTGTTAGACCAAAACGGAATTTATGTCATCTTGGATGTTAACACTCCAGGTGCATCCATCTCTAGAATTGATGCAGGTTGTTCTTATAACCATTACTACTTGAACGAAATCTTTTCCACTGTTGATGTTTTCGCTAACTACACTAATGTCTTAGGGTTCTTCGCCGCTAACGAATTGATTAACTCTGATGCCACTCTTGATACCGCTCCATATGCTAAGGCCGTTGTCAGAGATTTGAAGAAGTACATTTCCGCCAGAGGCTACAGATCCATCCCTGTTGGTTACTCTGCCGCTGATGTCGCCGACGTCAGATTGGAATTAGCTGATTACTTGAACTGTGGTAACGACACTCAAGCCAGAGTGGACATGCTCGGTGTCAATGATTACTCCTGGTGTGGTGAGTCTTCCTTCACTGTTTCCGGTTACAAGGAGAAGGTTGCCTTATATGCGGGTTACTCTGCTCCTATTTTCCTTTCCGAATTCGGTTGTAACGAAGTTAAAACTTCTAGACCATTCACTGAAATTGGTTCCATTTACTCCACTCAAATGTCTTCTGTGTTCTCTGGTGGGTTAGTCTATGAATACTCTGAAGAAGGTTCCGATTACGGGTTAGTTGACATCTCTGGTAGCACTGTTACCACCACCGAGGATTACGACAACTTGAAGAGTGAATTGAACTCCACCAGTGACCCAACCGGTGACGGTGGTTACGCTACTACTTACACTGCTGCCACTTGTCCAACCAACTGGAACTTCAGTATTACCGTGCCAGACACTCCAAGTGCAGCCGAGATTTACTTCACTGATGGTGCCACTGGTGGTAACGGGTTTGAAGCTGAAACCCAAGATTCCTGTGATGATGATGCTTACTACGTTTCCACCTCCGGTGTCGAAACCACCTCCACCACTAAAAAGGCTTCTGCTTCTAAGTCATCAACCAAGACTAGCACTGCTGCTTCCTCAGTGAGTTCCTCTTCTGACTCTACTTCTGCCTCTTCATCATCCAAGGGTGAAGGTATCCAACTTGAATCCTTAGGTTTGACTTCCTTGTTCGGGTTGATTGCAGCTGCTTTATTCGTTTAGACTTGCATAAAAATTATACTGTTCTTTGTTACTAATTTTATTTAATTTTGTTTATTTCTTTAGTTTTTCCTCCCATATATCTGCTTTCACTCATTTTTACATTTATGGTTAGTTATGCCTCAACTAATTATCCTCTATACTTTTTTTTGTTTGAAATTTCTCTTCTTTCTAACTGTATTAATTTGAATATACATTGTTATTTATATGCTAAACTTGTGCTACCTATAAAAAAAATTTTTTTTTTTTGTAAACAAATCAGATTTACCATTTACTGTTCTTATTAAGCCTAATTCAATCAAACTCAGCCCAATGGTGAAGGAAAAAGTTACTATAACAGAGGAGTATGTTTATTTACTGATTAATTGAGACACTCATTCCATACTAACAATTTACCTCTCCACTACAGCCCTAAATTGGAAAACGTCTTCACGAAACTATCTGAAGTTGAAGAACAATTAAGAAACACCGATCAAGAGGTGTTGAAGTACAAGATTCAAAAGACTGAACCTATATATGCACAACGGAGAGAATATATCTTGCAGATACCCAAGTTCTGGTACATCGTGCTAGCAGAACACGAGGATTTCCAAGAATACATCAGAACTGAAGACATGAAGTACTTGGAATATATCAAGGAGATTTACGTGAAAAAAATGGTGGATGCCCAGGGGAATCCCACTGACGATGTGAAGAGCTTTTCTGTGACATTCAAGTTCGAGTCTCCCAATGGTGAGATCGCCACGCAGGAGATTACGAAGTATTTCCAAACTGTAACTGAGCCAGACACGGGGAATGATACATTGCAATCCCAAAGTGTCTCCATTCAATGGCCCAACGAATTTAAGTCTATTAGTCCAGTTTCTATCAAAAAGGCGGCCAAGGGCCGTAAGTTGACACCACAAGAGAAACGTCATTACAGAATCGGGATGAAGTCATTCTTTGCATTCTTCGCATGGACAGGAGAGAAACCGGGGAAGGAGTTCAGAAGTGGTGCTGATTTGGCTGAATTGATATCAGAGGATATTTTCCCCTTAGCTATTGATTATTACACTTTGGCCGCTCCAGGATTGGGTAAAGATGATGACGAGGACGATGCTGGATCTAGCAGTGAGGAACTCGATTTAAGTGAAGACGATGACGATGAACAACCTCCAACGAAGAAACCAAAGACAGCTTTATAGAATTTATAGCAACATGTTTACTTTTACTAATAATCAATTTTTTTAAAAAAAGATAAAAATTAAATAAATAGTGTATATATACATTAAATGATGATTACAAAGCATCTCTTCCCAAATCTAACTCATCGTCACTGAGTACAACAGGGTCATCCTGGAAATTGCCAGTGGTGTCATCATCGGTGGCAGATGGAGAACTTGCCTCATTATCAGCTGAGAATTGTGGGGCATCCTCATCAGTGACAATGTAAGCATTCACAGAGTTATATCTGTTACCAGTGATTCTTGTTTTTAAATAATACCTAAGATCTTTCAACTTTGCCACTGCCAATCTGGCACCTTGAGTGGCCAACATCAACCCAGTAACCACAATTTGGCCACTGTAAGTTCTAATTTGATCAACGATTCCTTCGTGCTCAACAACATTGAAGTTACCACCCTCATCGAGTCTGATTTCACCATACTTGTTTTGGTATAGCTTATGACATAACAAGGCTAAAAACACAAAGAATGTCATACTCCCCAACCAGATAAGACCAGTGAAGAACCAACCATAACCTGGGTACTTCTGGTAGAATTCCTCTTCTTTACCTTGACATGGGATAGGATCAGTAGACTTATCAAATTCTTTACCACCCTCGCAGGTACTCAATGGAATCCGTCTGTAACCAGTAGGTGGATAGTACTCGGTTGGAGAATCCTCACCACCACACACTTCAGAATGATCAGGTGGATTGAAACCAGGGACCAATTTACAGATACCACTGAGATCATTGGCATAGTTGTAATCACATTCGTAATCTTGTCTAGTACAAGCACAGTTTCTGACAACCTTGTATGGTTGAGTCAATTGTTTACCGACACGGCATAACTTACCTGGAACCTTTCTGTAGTATTGCACTTCATGACCGAACAAACATTTATCACCCTGGAATGGATGGGAAGGAGTCCATAATTCAAAGTCATCAACATCTGGGTGTTGCAAATCTAAGTTACACTTCTCTGGAAGTAATTGAGAGAAATCAATTTGATACACTCTAGTCTTATCACCTCTAGACAATGGAACCCTAGTGAACAACAAGAACTTCATGGAATTATCACTTGGAATAGTAGAAATATCTTCCACGGTGATGGCTTCATCGGTGAACTTAAAGTCTTGCCAAGTGTCACCCTCATCGATGGAATATGAAAAGGTATTAGTGTTATCCTTACCATTGACCAAAACAATGATTGAACCTTGGTCACCGTATTCCCACATGTAAACACCCTTCTTGACTTCCTTCCAGGTAATACCACCATCTCTAGTCAAAAATGTGGACCCATCATAGTAGTTCTCTAATTTTTCACCGACGTTACCGATACCAATCATCATACCAACAGCAGATTGTGAGGAGAAGGTATCTCTGTAATCGGCTCTTTCGGTGTATCCATGCAAATGCAATGAACAATCTTCCAATTTTTTACCAGAGCATTCATACTTCTTACCCTCTGAGTCCAAGAATGGAGGTTGCACATAAGACCATTGAGCACCATCATTGTGAGTGATCATGGATTTCAACACTTTTCGAGACCCACGCTTGGCATCCTTAGCATTATCAACAACATTAACCACGATGACCCCCTCAAGACCAGACATTTGTTCAAAGTCAACGTACCCGTTAACATCTCTATTGACATTATCCAATGACAAAACGTAGGATTGACCAGCGCTGTTAGATTTCAAAAGTGACCCGAACTCTGTGTTCTGTCTTGGATTAGTAGTCACATGTAAGAAAATAGAATTGGTGGCACCAGACAAAGTGGTAAATGCCTGTTGCTTATCAACGTGGAAATCGGCAGGGAACAAGGCATCATTCCAAGTGTAACCATCTAAGGAAACGCGTGCTCTCAATTCATCACCGTTGATAGAAGTAGCTGCCACAAGATATTTATCGACACGAACAAATCCAATCACATTTTCTAATTTAACTTCTGGTTCGGTCTTGAAATCATCATTGGAGAGAACCAAGGAGGATCTGTGCTTAGTGGCATCATTTGATTCCTTTTCACATAAGATAGTATCTGGTTTTGGAGATCCGTTGAGTTCAGCTAAGAAACGACAAGACTTGACATTCTCTTGGATTTTAAGCCATCTTTTACCAGTGGATCTAGAAATATAAGCAACGGTACGACAAGCCTTAGAGAATGCATCCTCACAACCTTCTTGACCGATATATAACATCCACTGATCTCTCTTAGGATGGAAGTACAATGGTCTCACACCTGGGATTGGCTCTGCTGGTGTTCTGAATGACTTCCAGTTATCACCTCTATCTTCAGAATACACAATTCTTTCATGGGTGGACACCAAGTAAACCTTATTAGGGAAGAACTGGTTCAAGTAAATCTGGTTAAATTCTCTATCTGGAGCAACTTGTTCCCAACTCGTACCCTGGTTGTGGGTCACGTAAACCTCTCTTTCTGAAGTTAGAGCAACCAAAGTTTCGTCATCAGACTTGTCATCATACTTACCCTTCTCTAAGTATATATAGTCTTCGACTTTCCCTCTGAATGTGTACACTGAAGTTTTAACCTTACCATCGTTCTTACCATCCTTGGCATTTTCAGGATCCTTTTCAGCCTCATTGTCGTTACCATCATCTTCATTCTTGTTATCATCAGCTCTCCGTTGGGTGTGGATACCCTCAACGAAACGAGGGCAGTCCTTTTCAATAGTGGCCAAGAATGCGGCATCATTGTCAACGTAACAAGTTGCATCCTCTTTCAAAACATAAGCGCTAGGGATAGAGTATTGGTGCTTCCCGTTGATACATTGGGAATCCACAACTTGTTTCTCTAAAGAAGTATTGATCACACATTCACCATCATCTTGCATGGAGAATCCAATAGCACATTCAAAGTCTTCTTTGGTACACACAGCACAGTCCACTTCGGATACAATGGATTCACTGTATAGTTTACCAACTGAGCACAAAGAATCTGGAGATCTTCTGGTGTACACTTGTTTGACACCTGAAGCACAGACACCATTCAATGAATCAACAAGGGACCATTGTTGGAAATCATCGGACCCACATTTAATGTCGTAGATACCGTTGAAGTCCACAGCTAAAGTGGCACCTGAGTCACCAACGATCAAGAACTTGTAAGAAGTGGAATCAAAAGTTGTAGAGATGAATGATGGGGTGATAGATTGAGGTAATTTTTCAGTAGACCAAGTTTGACCGAAATCAAGGGAGTATTTCAATTCGGTGGTTTTCTTTGAAGCAAGCATGGCAATGATGATGGCACCTGAGTCACCAATTTCAAAAACGTGAGCACCGTCGAGTGCTTTAGCCCAAGAGACACCACCATTAGTGGAAATATATGTGTTCCCATCAGTGAATGAATTCAATTGATCACCAGTGTTACCGACACCGATTAAAATACCTGGAACTTTAGAAGAGAGGTATTTTCCTGTATCCGACACCTCATTGGACGACTTCCGTTGCACAACAGAGTGCAAGTGGAGACGGCATTCTTGGTTATCGGACTCACAATTGTTAATTTGTAGATCGGAGGTAGAGTACCCATTATCGAATGAAATGGAGGATTGCAGAACACCATCAATTTCTGTGTTGAACACTATCACACCAGCAAGACCCTCAATGGATTCATAATCGACATCACCATTGGTGTCTTCATGCAAGTTTTGCAACACTAGTTCGAAATCGAGGGAATCTTCATTGGATGAATACACCTGGCCACCTGTGAGGTGAATGTTGAGAACACCTTTAACGGCTTCTAAGATAGTGAATGAGTCTGTAGAATCCACTTGAGGTAATTTATAGTTGTTCCATGTAGTCCCATCTTGGGAAACATACACAAACTTGTCATCTGGTCTAATGAGATTGCCACCAATAGCAAATAACAAATCATCAGTGAACCCGAGCATCTCTGCGTCGGTGACGATTCCGCTGCCTGAAGCTGCGACTATATAAGTTGGATCAGATTGGAACAAGTCATTGGATCTCACTAAGGAGAGACCGGTCTTTGTATCTTGAGCACACACAATAGAGGACTTGGAGAGAGAGGATTGAATACCAGGAGCTGAGTTGACGAACAAACAAGAGTGTGCCTTAGTCAATTGAGAGTATGATTGGAGTCCGTCATCAGAGAAATAGAATTGTCTTTCACAGACTTGATCATTAGAGGAGGATTCATCAACACAGTTACCTGCAAAGATGATGTATTTTGAGTCTTCAGAGTTGAACACTAATGGAGAATCTTGGACTTCCCAATTTGTAGCCAAAATGTGAGCTGCAGGGTCCTCCGGGGTAGAGAATTGAGTCCAATGAGCACCAGCATCTGAGGTACGGTAGTGGATCTTATTATCAGTGAGAACGTAAGCTGTATTTCTATCATATGGGTGTTGTATTATTCTTTGGATAGTCTCTGATGATGTTTTAATTTGAGATATGTGTGTCCATTGAGCACCATCATCTGATGAAAAGTAAACCTTGTCAGATTGAGAATCGTGGTAAAGTAAATTCTAGATAGAGAGAGGTTAGTAAAGTTGAATCGGAGCACTGTAGAGAGAAATGAATACATACTGGAGAGTCTTCAAAGTATATCAAATCCTTTGGGTATGAATCGAAGGATGTATGAACCACCTTTGGGGTGAATGTAGCTTTGGTCACTCCTGTGGAGTAAACCAAAGCTAATATGACACTATTGAGGATCTTCATATTCTCTTAATGACTTTTAAACAGAAGAGAAGAATATTAGAGTATAGTCAAGTGAAGAAAGTTGAATTCTATATTTTAATATTTCAAAAATCGTAGGCCAGTAGGAATCTCCGATATACAAATTTACAACAAATTTGTACACATACCGTGAACGGCAGATAATCCGAAATCACCGCTAGAATTCTATTGAAAGATCTGTCAGGGCAGATTACTAAATTACGAAGGATTTCAATTCTGTATATGGGCATCACAGGTGTCAGGTGTGTGTTCCTTTTACTAATCAGCCATTGAATGCATCTGTATTACCTTATTTAAGTTTACTAAGTAGTATAATAACAGTATTGATTGAATAGATAGCATAAGCTATATAGTACAAGTCCCTGTGAATATTGTCTGTCATAACCCATTTATGTGTTAATAACTTAGTATCTGTCAATTTAGTAACACGTGTATATAAAATACCTAGTCTGTCTGTCATTTGATATTAATGTGTATATAATGAATGAATGCCATTCGCTGCCACTTTATAATAACGTGCTATTAACAACTAAATCTGTCATTATTGAGAACCCGGGTAAATTACTTCTATTTTCTTCTCTGTATCCCGGAGCAAGTGCTGTGTTTAAAGTACTGTACATACAACAGCCCACCTTCTAGCAATGTAAAACCTGTTGTGGCTTTCGATTAACCTATCAGAACTAGAAGTACCCAATTACATACCACCCACACTCCGTAAATACTTAATCACACCACGTAATACCTCCATAGTAGCAGTAAATACTATGCCACCCCGGGAAAACAGTCACGTGTGAATCGGAGTTCCTTTGTCCTGTATTGCGCTGCTCCTCCATTGTAGCAATTGTTTGCTTCTTCTTTCCTCCACAATTTGTGTGAATTTTAATTCCATCGATCCATTTTTTTAATGTGTTGTTTCTTTCTTACTCCTTCTCCTTTTCTTTCTTCTTTCTATTTTATCAATTGATCTTTTAAACAATTCTTAAACAATCAATTAAAACTCCATCTAAAATGGTTCACAAATTAATCTTAGTTAGACACGGTCAATCCGAATGGAATGAAAAAAACTTATTCACCGGTTGGGTCGACGTTAAGTTATCCGAAGTTGGTAGAAAGGAAGCCGCCAAGGCTGGTGTTCTATTGAAGGAATCTGGTTTACAACCAGATATCTTATTCACTTCTAAGTTATCTAGAGCTATTCAAACTGCTAACATTGCCTTAGAAAACTCTGATAACTTATACATCCCAGTGGTGAGATCATGGAGATTAAACGAAAGACATTATGGTGCTCTTCAAGGTAAGGATAAGGCTGAAACCTTAGCTGAATACGGTCCAGAACAATTCCAAACCTGGAGAAGATCATTTGATGTGCCTCCTCCACCAATTGCCGATGATTCCAAGTTCTCTCAATTCGGTGATATCAGATACGCTGACATTGAACCAGCTGTTTTACCAAAGACTGAATCATTGGCCTTAGTCATTGACAGATTGTTACCATTCTGGCAAGACACTATCGCTAAGGAATTATTAGCCGATAAGACTGTGTTGATCGCTGCCCACGGTAACTCCTTAAGAGCTTTAGTTAAGTACTTAGATGGTATCTCCGATGCTGAGATCGCAGGTTTGAACATTCCAACTGGTATTCCATTGGTTTACGAATTGGATGACAACTTAAAGCCAATTAAGAAGGCTTACTACTTGGACCCAGAAGCTGCCGCTGCTGGTGCCGCTGCCGTTGCTGCTCAAGGTCAAAAGAAGTAAGTAATGTATCTTACTCCTTTGCTCCTTTTTTTTAGTTAGTCCCTTTTAACTTTATAGTACATTTTCTCTTTCAATTGATTGTTTTAAACTAAAACCATTCCAGTAAAATGAACGTAACTTCTTCCCCCATACTGTGAGCCGCACAGACCCCTCATACATTTTTTTTTCTAAACCATCAAAAATGGGAAAATTGGACCAACGATGGGTCTCCCCCAATTTGAGTTACCTATAACACACAAACACGACATCCAATAGGGACTCCTGTTAATATAACCTCACTAAGACAGGCCATGCTACGATATAATAGGCTGTCAATACCCCTGCATAGCGTAAGGTTGCCTCCCAGATCACTCAGGACACCGTTATGTCTCTGCCGAGAATACTCCAAGAAGCCCAAGAACAACAAGACTAACACCACTGATGATGGATTGCCAGGACCACAACAATCATCTCATGAGTTCTTGAAGAGTATAGGTATCTCGGATGACTTCCCTCTTGCACACCGAAAACAATCCCGTGCCCCTATGGACCAGTCATACTCAGATGTCGTGGGGGACTTCATGCGTGATAAACTATTAAAAGTGGAAGACTTTTTGATAGAGCAAGTGCCCGATAAAAGCAAACCAGAACAACAACAACTAGAAGATCAGTTACAGCGAACCCCAGAATTTCAACCACTCTATAAGTCTAAAATCGAACCTGCACGTAGAAGCCTGAACAAAGATACAACAGAAACGCTCAGTTTGTCAAACAGACGAGATAAACAATACATACGAAGCGTTATACGCTTAGATGAGCAATATCCCACAGCAAGTGAATATTTAGGAGCCACACAGAGCTCGGGTGTGCCCTTGTCCCCTTACGAAGTTTTGTTTTACTCAATTAATTCATACGGTTCCCCCGCTGATAATGCACTACGAGCCAGAATCGACACATTGATCTCATTCCATTGGTTCCATAACGCATCTTTGGTGATCAATACTGAAGTTACCAACTTGAACCACCTACTAGACTTAATAAATGGCATTATAGAAACTCACCCTGCGTTGCATAACTCTACATTTTTGAAAACACAATTCTTGATGAATCTAGTAGATACCATTCCTAACCCATTAGTGATCAATCAATTGAACCCAGGAATCACAGGAGGCACAAAGGTAACAGTGGAGAGACTACTTATGTTGAATGGCACCGTTGCTGAATTGAATGAACGGTCGTTCAGTTCTGTGCGAGAGATGATTGAATTCTTAAAACCATTGACAGATATGGACTTACTAGGGGTTAGTGTGGTTGCCATGATACCACATATCAAGAGGCTCTATCCAGATTCAATACCAGACCAAGTCAAAGCTACAGTGAAACTGATGAGAGCGCAACCAGATGAATTGTTACATTATGATGGAGTCACCGGTAGTGTGGTGACTGAATTATTGACTCTCTCTGAACTCGATTTGACTCTCCACAGATTTGATCAGGATGATGCAGTTAACGATTTCTGCGAGGAAAGAATAGCATATTTCAATAAAGTGTTCTACAAGGATAACTACTTTTCATTGACTCCAATTTGGCCTGTGTCAGCGGTTGATATTGTATCGCTCTTGCCCTACGTTAGACGGCTCCCTGACACATTGAAAGCAACGCTTGCCGATTATTACATTGGTCTCGTTAAGTCCAATGTCGATAGTGTAGTGTTGAACTTCTTATGTAAACGATGCAAACTTATTGGTTTACGGGATGATTACTTCAAGTTGATGAACATCTCTCAAAAAGCCCAAACAATGATGTACATTGTGCTCTCCATTCAAATTGAGCACCATGATGCTGCTACAAAGACAAAGAATCTCGAACAATACTTATCCAAATTCACTACTAATATGGAACTCAATGAAACATTATTTCAAGCTTTGAAATTATTAAACAAGAACTTTATTCGGTTCCCTGCCCTTCTCAAGTTTTTCAGCATGGTCTCCGACCAACCCTTGATGAAAGAAATGACCAATAATAACCAAAAGATATTTGCACATATGTTGACGGGGGTCCACATAGAGGCATTGCGGAAGAGTAAACCTACATTGAAGTTTGGCCGGACAGAGTTCCACTACAGACTGCCATTGCCAGTGGCATTCAATCAAGTCATGGATGTGATCAGAAAACATGATTACTTCAACTTGGGTATGTTTGTGTATTTTTTCATTTTCCATACTCGGAAATCTCCAAAGGGGAACTACATGTTTGACGAATTTATGAGACTGTTCAATAACCAATTAGATAACGCTCTGCGTTCTGATGCTACAGAAAATTATACAGCTCCCATGCAGTTTACGGATAAGGCATACCTTCGGTTGACCTTTTTTGAATTATACAAAAGAGCCGACCCATCATTTTGGAAGCGAATCTTTGAAGCTAGAATACAGTACTTGTGCAGTGATCCATTGGATGATACATTGAAATTTTTGGATAAAGTTGATCGTGAAAGTAAATTATATGAATATATATTCAGTGTGATCCCATTACTGAAACCACCAAATAATATTAGGAAATATATTGATCCTGAAGAATTTTATAGGCTGCAATCATTGTTAGATAGTTTCACTGTGTATTCGTGTACCCCAGAAACTGATTGGGATAATGTGGCTATTGAAGAACAAGAGTCACCACTGGGTCATGATGCATTGGCCATGCGGGTCGTGGATCTTGAATTGAATGGTATTTTGGATTCGTTATTGGATAATAAGTCTTATGATATGAACAAAGAGGGATCATCCTATGATACTACTCAGGAAACTAATTCCGAATTGAAGTCACTTGTGACTGGGTTGGGTATTAATAAAATAGAATCGGACCCTACTGTGGATAATTATAAACACTTCATATCCCATCAGGAGAAATTGGAATTAATGAGATACGCCAGTCCATTGCAGGCCAAGGCCCGGTTGATTCTGTTGGTGTTGTTATCTGAAGAGGGTGACCCTGAATTCATCACTAAATTGTTGAAGGATTACTATGGGAGGTACAAGAAGCAGGTTCCAGTGATATTAATTCATTCGATTATGATAGGTATTATTCGGTGTCCATTCTTGGTGTTTACTAAGAAGGTGGACATGTTCAAGATGTTGGAAGTGATGGCCATCGGATCACATGAGGTGTTACCTAATAGACTGAAGAAGTACATCAAATTGAAGCAAATCAAGGTGGAGTTAGTGAATTTGGTGATCGGGGAAGCCACAAGAATCAATGGCGGGTCATTGAAGACCTTAGGTTGGGCATTAGCTAAAGTGATTACTATGCCTAACCTTGAAGAAAACTACGGAAAAGAGTTAGCCGGATGGAAAGAGAAGTTAAATAAGATGCAGAAAGAGAAGACCGGGTTCTGGTCAGAAGATAATAGAGGCAATTGGTATGAACCAGAGTAGATAAAAGAAACTCTTGCTACCCTTTTGCTGCCCCAATTTTTTTTTTCTTAATTCGCCAAAGAGAAAAAAAATTGAAAAAACCAGCTTTATTGTATATACTCCTTTTTTACTACTAATATCATATAATACACATTTCTATATATATATAACACTTTCATAATGGGTCATAAAGTCACTCCACGTTGTATCTTTGTTCGTCATGGGTATGTACCATTCAATTGGTTATTTTTTCGTTCTTTTCATTCAACTTACGTCATGCTAACAATAATTTCTCCACGTTTGCTTTTTTCTCTTATTATTACAGTCAAACTGAATGGTCTAAATCTGGTCAGTACACCTCCATCACTGACTTACCATTAACTGACTTCGGTGAAATGCAAATGAAGGCCACCGGGAAGGCCCTGATAGGTACCGGTCCTACACAAATGATTAACCCAAGTGATTTGAAGTTAATTGTGAGTTCTCCAAGAAAGAGAGCATTACAAACCAAGGATATCTTATTGAGTAACTTGGATGCCAGTGATCTCAAGCATGTTGAAACTGTCATTGATGAAGATATCAGAGAATGGGAATATGGTATCTACGAAGGGTTGCTCACTAAGGATATCAAGAAATTGAGAAAGGAACATGGATTGGAAGGTGATAACTGGACTATCTGGGAATACGGCTGTGAAGGTGGTGAAGATTACAAGCAAGTCACAGAGAGAATCGATGCATTAATTGCTAGAATTAGAGTTCACCATAAGAAAGCCCTAGAGGAGAACGTTCCATGTGATGTCATTGTTGTTGCTCACGGTCACATTTTAAGATGCTTTGCCGCTAGATGGGTTGGATACCCAATTAACACCAATCCAAAATACTTGTTGGATGCTGGTGGTGTTGGTGTGTTGAGTTATCAACATCATGATATAAATGAACCAGCTTTGTTCTTGGCTGGTGCATTCAAGGTTCCAATCGAAGAAAGAGGTGAGGGTATATAAGTATATTTATACGCTTTATTTCAATATTAGAGTTTACCATTCTGAAGAAGAAGACGTTTATAAAAGTTTCAAGTTATAAAAGAGTTGAACTAAAAAAGCTTGAAAATAATAATAAAAGAAACAAAAGAATACGCTATTAGTTAAGTAAAGAGTTATATTGGTTTTTAACCACGTTTAAGTTCATTGAGTAATTCATGCTGTTCATATGATAGCACTCTAACATGACCAGGATTAGGAACAGTAAAATTCCGTTTCTTGGAGACGAGCAAATGTCCACTGCTAGTAGACTTTCTAGACAAGTTGGAACCCCAAGTTGATTGTTGTTGTTGAGAATCAAATGGAGAGTATTTAGTCGCAGCAGTACCCCTGTTTGGGCTCTGTCTTGATTGGATACTGCTCCGATGCACGTAATTGATAGCATCATTATCGAATGAGACTGTCTGTGCAGATACCACCCTGCCCTTCTGAGACAATGTGTTCATCTGGTTCTGGATCTCTTCAATAGTGTTACTCAATGAATAGTTGTATGAATTATTAGGATTGTAATCGTCATCAATACGAGACACGTTGGAATTTGTTGTGGATGTAGTTGTGTTGTTTGCCGCAGCAATACCATTATTGGCGGCACCGTTTGATCTATCAGATGAATGGAAATTCGTGATCAAACTCAATCCTGATCTATTAGCCTTTGTTCTAGGTGAGACACTCAATGCATTCAAAGCACTCGTATCTGAACTATTTGTCACAGCGGTGGAATAATTCTTTGAGGGCTTAAATGGTGATTTCTGAGATGAATGCGGATGTTCATGTTGTTGCTCCGCAACGGCAGGCAATGGCACTTGCATTAATTGTTGTTTAGCAGAGGCTGTTGTTGCAGCACTAGGATGTCTCATGTGGCGTTTACTCATGAGTGGACTTAGAATACCCAACCCAGAAGTGGAGTTCCCCTGGTTAGACTGAGTTGGTGTGAGTTGATCAGAGCTTCCATTGTTATGATATGGTCTAAACGATTCATAATTGTTATCCTTGATCGATCCAAACGATATATATTCGTGGATTTCATCGGAATCCATTTCGTCCAGTCCATTAGCCACACCGCCCGTCATGCTATGAATAGGAGACATTTGCGAGTTGACTCTACCCCTAGGGCTGGTATTACCCGTCGTCTCGGACCCCATTTGCAATGAATCCATAGATTTCTTCAAGAAACCGGACACCTTACGTCCCACACTATTCAAATTCTCTGTAGTCTTCTTCACTATAGGTGAGAAAAATTCGTTAGAGTTAGAATGTTGAGAAGAGATCAAAGGTAAGCTAGTCAATTCTGGTGATTTCTTTCCTTCGTAGTATGGACTCTGTGGGTAGTGAGGATCGGTCAATATATCCATTGATGTGATTGGTTCATCATCAAACTTGGTAGATTCTGCACCTGGAGTGTGCGCCGTGGCTCCATAATACACTGCACTGGATGTCTCCGATAACATTGATGTCTCTGTGATGTTCACTAGGTCTTCCTCGCTTTTGTAACTCAATACAAACACACCACCAATGACCATTCCTGTACCCAAGATGATCATTGGTCCAGACCAGCCAGTGATCTTGGACCATTGTTGATAGAATACGAGGCCATTGGAAATGTTAGTGATGTTGTATACGCAAAACACTAATGGGTATAAAACGGAAGTGGAAATGTATTTGAGCCCCTGGTTTAGTAGAAATAATTGAGAGAGGCATAATGTGAAAAATGTTATCACTATAAGGTATGTTGCCATGTTGTTTAATTTTTTCCAGTCATGATTCACAAAGGTCAATATTAAAATCTCTATACTTGATTTGGCTAGTAATAGAGAATGTGCAGAGAGGATCCCCGACGTGACACCAAACAGCACACCTTGCACTTTCCGGATAGTATTAGTGGGGTATTCAAATAGAAGCCCCACGAGAGATTCCAATATATCAAGTAGGCTTACAAGAACCCAGTGGGTACCTTTAATGAATTGGTTACGAATTGATTGTCCCAGACTGGTATCATCCTGTGATACCGTCAATGAGTTATTCACAGTACTTTTGAACTGCCTCACACGTTTAGAATGGATTGCACTACCTCTATTGGATTTCCTGAGGTTCAATTCAAAGCAAGTGATTCCGATCCAAGTAAATACACAACCGACAATAATTGAATCAAAAATGATCCAATCGATGAATAATGGTTGTTTCATTAACTCAACGAATTTTTTCAAATCATATTCTGGTTCTTCAATGACACCACCGAAGTATGCAATGAAGAATGCACCCACGGAGATGAATATAGTTCCTATTAGAGAATATTTGGTGAATGGTTCATGTAAGATCAGAGCATGGAAAATTGTATTAAACACCAATCCAATGGATTGTAATGGAGATAACACGATCAATGGGAGTGCTGTTATTTGAATAGATGAACCAAAGATATTGGACACTAAGAATAAGGTGAAACCAATGTGCCATAGGGATCTTTTATATGGAGACTGGCCACCATGATGTTTAGAATTTTGAGAAATCAAATGTGATTTCCGTTGTAAAATCAATCCAATGGATTGACATGCCGATGAGATTATCCCAGCTATACAACCTATGGGTATTTTCTCATTGGGCGTCATTATGTGTGTATGTGTATATGTGTGTGGGGAGGGAGGCAGAGTCAGTACTGGTGTTGGAATCTTAATTGCATCAAAGATGGGCTAGGCTGTTAGATTTTAATTTGTTCTGAAAGAGTGTATGAAATTGTCTTTTTTTGCTCTGTAATGGATAGTAAAAAGAAAGTGGGTTATATGAGTATCAGGGATTAAGGAGTTATACCCTTGTAATTTAAATTGATTAATAGTATGATTTACTGTTAATGCAAGGGATACCAATTGTTCACTTTTTCTTTTTTTTGGCGGTATCCAAAAAAAAATAAGCTGTTTTGAGGCAGTGGAAAAAAATGGAGTTGATGGTATTACAAATAAAAGTAAGTATAAAAGACAAAATATAATGAATAAAAAAGAAAAGAAGGGGAGAAGGGATAATAAAACAAAGTATACTCTAATTGAGAAGAATTAGAAAAAAACGGGTAGAGGAACAAGGGTGGACACACTATTTTTCATCGATAGTAGAGTTATCCAATGTTGTGTTAATTTCATCAACAGCGTCCGCTTCGTCACCCTCAGAGATCGTCGTAGTGTTATTAGCGGTCACACTAGTACGAGTGTATGAATCATCCGGTAGAAGAATGGTACCACCGACTCTTGGAGAGTTCAAAATGGCTCCTCTGTGTGAGGAAGCACCATCCAATCTAGACGAGGCAGCACCCCTAGATGAAAGTGAAGAAGCAGCCTTGGAAGACATCAAAGAGTGGCCATCATTAATGGATGCCACGGCAGATCCAGAAGCCACAGAGGCGGATCCAGTACCTAATGCATTCAATCTCTTAGCCTTACGTCTTTCCCATGCAAGGGTTGAACGAGATTGTGGGGTAGGCAAGGCGGTCAATTTTTTCAAATCGTTGTACCACACCATCATAGAGTCATAACCTTCGCATCTGAACACCCAATTATGGCCCTTAGACATGAGTCCACCACCAGTAGACTTTGTATGAAGCACAAACTTATGGAATGCACCAGGATTAGCCTCATCCTTTCTGGAGTGTTCAGAGATTGAACAATCTTCCAATGGTAATGACATTGTTGGCACTGGATCTCTCTTTCTATCGCTGGATTTAAATTCATGTAAATAACAAGGAGTTATCACATACCAAGCTCTAGTATATGATTTCAAAAACTTGGATTTCCGTTCCAAGTAACCGGACCGAATATCAAATGATAATGGTTCATTTTGGTATTTATAAACAATTTCATTGGAATGTCTCATTGGTAAATTTAAATCAATAAAGTTTTTATTATCCTTAGAGACAAAGGATTCCCATTCAAATGCTGGGTCCTTAGTGAGAATCCCGGAATCCAGTTTAGATATCAATCCATCAAACACGTTCTGCGCTTGTTGACCCAGTAATTTGGCATACACAGTAAGCGCTGTTTGCACTTCGATGTAGACAACTTTTTCCAATTCCTTACCTGAGGATTGCAAATTGATGAATGCCTCATGTAAGTAATTTTCCTCTGTGAGTTCCTTTCTGATGGTTCTGTCAAGAGTGAGCTTTATAAGATGAGGGTCTTGCTTTGGATCCAAACGAGCTGGGTTTTTCTTTGATAAATCAACTGCAGCAATGTAAGCTTGTAAAGTTGATTTAATTTGATGTTGTAAGTTACCAATTTGATTTTTGAAATCTGATTGTAAAGATCTAATCTCCTTGATTTTCACAAGTAAGTCTCTTTTGAGATCTTCTAATCTTGGAATTATTTGACCATTGAGTTCTTTCACTGTGGCTTGTGCTAAAATAGCAGCATTGGAGTGATATTGGTATAACACTGAGGACAAATCTTGGATTGAACCAGTTCCTAATGGTAAAAACATTTTACGGGCAATCTCGAAATCATCAGTTTGTTTAGCTAAGTCGTTGCTTGGAGTGTTATTATTATGGAAGAGCCCATTACCATTAGCAGTTTGATTATTGTTATTGAGTCTAATTGGTTGGTATAAATCTCCGTCTAATCCCTGAGTTAAAAAGGGGAAAGTGATGGCATTATGGAGTCTCAGCTGTTGTCTACTAATTTCTTCATGAACGGCGACAATTTCCTTGAGGTAATGAATCAGGCATCCAATGATTGTTCTCCATGAGTTAAACCGAGTAGCTAACACTTCAGTTGGGTTAGCCCCGATAGGCATTTGCACAGAGGTTGGATCACTCGGATCCTTCTTGACAATCATTTTCTCTGCCTCCTTTTGCCTTAGGTCTTGTAACAGTTCCTGAGTTGAAGATCTATTAGATTGGAAAGATTTCGTCTGTTCCGCTTGTTTTAACCGTTGTTCATCCAACTGTTTTAATTGTAATTGGTTCTGTAATAGTTGTTGTTGTGACACTAATGACATTGTTTAAATCTATATAATTAATATGATAAAGTAATGATTACCCATTTACACTGGTTACCCCCTTGAGGATTTAAAAACAGTTCAAAAATAAATACGCCATGGATCATGGTGTAAAGATGTTTGGTTTTTACTGTACTTCAGTTTCCCAAATAGTAAGGCTGAAGTCAAAAAGGGCAGGGTAACCGTCACGTGTGCTCATTACCTAGTTAGTATATGCCATTGCTTATCGTACAGTGAAATGAACCTTGGGACGCAGCTAACGGGGGAGGACTTCTTCTGTATAATTATTACATATGTATATATAATTTTTCAGTTTTCTTTTTCTTCCCCAAGTCTTGTTCCATTTTAATCCATTTATCACACACAAATGAAGCAGTTCAATCCCAGAATTGGTATACCTTTAGTGTTGTCCTTTCTATCACTAGGGTTGATATACCTATTCACTTCAAAAGAACTACTACAACAGCAACAACAACTGCCTCAACTGTCAACCAGCACGGTTACTAAACTACAAGACTCGAATGAATTAGCACAACAACTCATAAAGATGGGTTTAACACCCCATCACTCTATCAAAATAGACTCTATCCAAGGTGATGGTCAAATAATTCATGGAAGATTTCTTCACATAACCGACCTCCACCCGGATGAACTCAACAAAGTGGGTGCATCCATCGGTGAACAGTGCCATAATTTAGACAAGCGTGCTGGCAAGGATGAGATCTCTCATGAATATGGTGATGCCATGTCGGGTTGTGATTCACCCATGGCACTATACAAGGAGACCCTACGATGGGTTCATGATAATTTGCGTGATAAAATTGATTTTGTGGTGTGGACCGGAGACAACATCCGTCATGACAACGATAGAGCTCATCCAAGATCAGAAATGGATATCTTTGATATGAATAGAGATGTGGCAGCCCTAATAACTGACACATTTGCAGATGATGATGAGACTGATGTGATGCCTATAGATAGACGGGTCAAGATTATTCCATCATTGGGTAATAACGATGTGTACCCTCATAATTTGTTCGCCCCTGGTCCCACATTACAAACTAGAGAAATGTTCCAGATATGGAGAAACTTTGTTCCGTCTGAACAGATGCACGTGTTTGAGAGAGGTGTGTACTTCTTCAAAGAGGTGATCCCAGGCAAACTAGCTGTGCTTTCCATTAACACGCTGTATTTTTTCATGAAAAATCCACTTAACGATAACTGTGATGGCCGTAAACAACCAGGTTATAAATTATTTGAATGGCTCAGTTACACTTTAAAGGAACTCCGGAAAAGAAATATCAAAGTGTGGATCATCGGTCATGTGCCTCCAATCCCAAAGAACCTCCACTTCTCATGTTACACTAAGATGAGTGTATGGATGCATGAATACAGAGATATCATCGTTGGTGGACTGTATGGACACATGAATGTGGACCACTTTGTTCCATTAGATTCAGTGAAGTCATGGAGATCCATCGAATCAAGATTGAAATTAAAGGGACTCCATGATGAGGCTGCCGGGTTAAACTACACTACATATGGGGATGATGAATCGATAGAGTACGATGATATCGCTATGTATAACGATTTAGGACTCCTAGATCAAGATCCAAACATTATTGATGCATTCGATGAGGACGTCCGGTATGGATCTGCTCCAAGAGGTAAAGTGTCCTACCTAGAAGATATTAGAGATTTGTTATTCACTGATGTGAAGGGTCGCAAACATTCAGGTATCGGCGGTGACCGGTACTCCTTTGCCCATATCACTGCCTCTGTGATTCCAACATTCAACCCAGGTCTCAGAGTGTGGGAGTACAATGTGACGGACTTACTCAATACCCCAACTGTGGAGGAATTTGAACCTTGGGGTGTGTTCTTTGATAACCTAGAGAAAGAACTCAAGAAGAGTGACCAGCTAGCTGATTTGCTCTCAGAATACCCTGACGACGACCCTGTGCATGTGGAATATGCCAAACCAACTAAAGATAGAACTATCCCTCCCGTCATGCCAGCGGGACTCCCATTGGGGCCAGCATATGAGCCTCAGCTGTTTTCCCCTGAAAGATACACGCAATTCTATGTCGATTTGGGTAAGGCTGCCAAGAAGGATGAAGATTGGGAATTAGAATACAAGGTGCAATATTCCACTGATGATGAACTTTATCAAATGGATGGGTTATTAGTGTCAGACTGGGTGAAATTGACTAGACGGTTGGCCAAGGCCGCTAAAAATAAGAAGGATAAGGGTAAATTATATAAGGAAGATGATGATGACGATGAGATCACCATCGAGAAGGCTAAGAAATTATGGAATACATATATCGATAGAGCCTTCATCAGTACAGGCTACGAAGAGTTTGACTTCTCTAAGAGTTAGTGGTTCTCCATAGACCACCCATAGTTTGTTATTATTATTCTTAATCTTCTTCTTTGTTGCTTTATAATGTAAGTTAGTTTTTTTAAAAAAATCGGTTTTTTGTCTATATATATATAAAATATTTAAAAAAAAAAGGAGCGCTCTTTCTTATCCCGCTTTTGTTTGATTGATTCCTCTTGTAGAACCACCAAAAATGAATACCCAAAGAACAGAAGACCCACCTGGTGGGTTCATGAAGACTAACTTGGCTCCACCGCCGAATGGATTCCTATCTGTTAACGATTTCAATGACTTCCCCAGGGAGAACAAGGCTGCTCCAAATTTACAATATGATCACCCTCCCCTGGCCAAAATCAACCTCCCCAAACAACAATATGACCCATCTAGAGTGCATAGACTCCCCAATGGACAACTACCACATATAAAACTTCCCCCACAGGATCCCAGTGCAATACAGAGATTAAAGGACAACTGGGATTGGACACTCACTTTGTGTTCAGTATTTACAGTGATCATACTATTAGGGGTCGTGTTAGTACTTGTCGGTCTTAAAAGATATAAAAAAAAATCCCATAATTTAGATCCCGTTACTCAACGGGACTTAGAAATTGGCCAATCAGAATTAGAATCAAGCGATACCAAAGATGAAGATTTAAAGAAGGACAAGGAAGATCACTTCTCAGACAAGCCAGGATCTAACTCAGGATGCGTCAACACTCCATCTGGATATTTTGGTGGGATTCAACCAGCGCAGCTAGTGCAGACTTTCACACAGAGCCCCTACCACAGTCCCCAGATGAATTACAATAACCAGGTGGTGTACCTCAATGATGAAGACGTGATGGATACTGGTTTGGAAGAGCCCAAACAACCCACGCCTCATACTATAAATACCCATATAGAAACTGAAACTGCTGCTTACACTGATACAACTTCCCTGGGTAAACCTCATAACTACTTCCTCGGGTCTCCTTCTAAGTCTGGTACCTCTTCCATTATGGATAAATTTAAGAATTCATTGAGAATACATAAGTTGAACAGTGGTCACCTACTACAGTTGCCCCATCAGGAAGTCAACTCACCTTCGAAAAGTCCTACTTTGAGTGCTTTGATCTCTGATGACCATTTATCGCCTATCAGGTTAGTGGAAGATATTAATACTCCATTCAGACAATCAGATGATGCCACTGCTGGAATGTCATCCACTGACACGGATCCAACTACAGATGCAGCACCATTTAAAACCACTACTACTCCCGTTGTTGAACAAAAGAGAGATCCTATCAAGTATAGTGCCTCTCTGTTATTAGCTTTGAGACCAGATGCCGTGTTGGCTTCCATTAAGGATAAAGATAATAGTGACATTGTGGCTACGGAATTACTCCCACTGAGACCGCCTAACTCAACAGATGTCGAGGATGTGTTCACTGAGATTAGATTGAATTTGCTGAGACCTGAGCTTGATAATGCTACCAAGATGATTGAATTGGTTAGATTTGTGGCTTATTCTTACAAGGCAATGAATTTCGGTAATCCTAAGCTGTTTTTTCTTTGCTATGGTATCCTCATTGAACAATTGATGGACTCTGGATTTATTGTAAAACTGTATGCCCATATGAGTGCAGTGCTCTCTTGTGCTGTGTACGAGACTTTGTTGATTTACTATATGAATTGTTGGAATTTTGATTCGATGAAGAACAACGAAGACATTGTTGCTCCATTCAGTGGGTGGAGGGTGACACCGTACGTAATCAAGAAACACATTCTTTACAAGTATGTTGTTAATTTACTGGTTGCAGGGAATTATGTGCCAAAACTCATGGAGGTGCTACTTTATTTCTCGAATCCACCAACCCCTCATAACTTGCAATACTTATTAATTCAGGGAGAACAACAGTCCATGGATAATCCTGAGGTTTCTGGTATTATGGCTTACTTGAAAAGACAAAATTACAAGGAACACCAAACTTGTTGTTTCAGGAAGGCATCCACGGTGACAGAATTGGAAACAGCCCAGTCTTCACAGGAAACTATTGGTCCCTATTCAGATGAATTAACTTCAGGATCTACAAATGTTGGTGGTAGACGAAGCTTACCGGGGTCTTTGAGTCCCGGAACTGCTTCTACTTTGAAGCCAGTTCCCCGTTTCTGAAGCAATAATTATTTTCAGAGATTAGAGTTTTTTCTTATAGATACTTGAATACACATTACTTTAAAAAAACATTCTATAACAAGTTAGGAAAGTAGAGATTATAAGTAGTATACCGACATAAAAACAAAACCAAAAAAAAGAAGAGGAAAAAGTACAAAAGAAAATGTATTACACAAACAAAAAAGAAATCGTATTAACATAAAAAGGAGAGAAAAGTGGTTCATTCATTTTTGAACCGTTCATAATTAATCAGTGCTTGCATACATCCCCATTCAGTCAATTTGATTTTCAACCATTTCAATTGAACAGGTTTAGTCAAGAAATCATTACACCCTGCAGCCAAGGCATCTTGTTTATCTTCAGCACTAGTTGAGGCAGTCAATGCCACAATAATGATTGGTGATTTAAATAATTCTAAATCTAAATAATCTGCTGGTTCAATACTGTTATCTTTAGAATTATATGAAGATTGAGCAAAATTTCCGATATGATTCAATTTCTCTAACCGTCTAATCTCCTGAGTGACCTCTATACCAGACATCACAGGTAATTGGATATCCATAAAACATAATTGGAATCCACCTTCTTTCCACATTTCTAGGGCTTCCTTACCAGTGGAGGCAATCTTATACATCACATTACATGACTTCAAATGACGAGCCATAATCTTTTGGTTAACCAAGTTATCT
Source organism: Ambrosiozyma kashinagicola (assembly GCA_001599075.1). Classification (NCBI taxonomy): domain Eukaryota; kingdom Fungi; phylum Ascomycota; class Pichiomycetes; order Pichiales; family Pichiaceae; genus Ambrosiozyma; species Ambrosiozyma kashinagicola. The sequence continues at coordinate 650,938 of BCGA01000007.1, forward strand.
TCAACAACTAAGACACTCAAATGGGATAAAATTTTCGATAATCCGTTAGGGGATTGTGTTTTGGATTTACTATTGGCTAATTTAGCTTTAGCCAATTTGGCCCCAGTTATTGGTGCCTTGGTTGTTGTAGTGGTGGACTCCTCCAGTTTCTTGTATGGTGGTACACTACTCACTGTAGATTTGGTCTTCTTTGGGGATCCACTGGTAGTATCAGACTTTCCTATTGGAGAAGATGTGAGTGCCATCTTATCCTCCGTTTTGGAGGTAGATCTTGGTTTCTGTTTCTTTGGTTCTGTGAGCGCTGGTATGGTCTCCAATGTGCTACCACCATTGGCATGCACTGGAGTTGGAGATTTTGAGCCTGCTGTTGACTTTGTAGCCTTAGGGAAGAGAATCACAGTGGAAGACGATGGAGTTTGTTCGATCATGGACAGTTGTCTCTTGAATTTGGAATCTCTCGGTGAGGGTAATCCTCTGTCACCCAAAATTGCAGTCTTAAAGTTATATGTAGGGTCAGAGTGAGAAACCACTGGAGCAGAAATAGCACCGCCACCAGTGAACTCGGATTGTAGATTGAGATCTACACGTTGCACAGCAACTGGTTTCACTGAGATAGGCACAGACTGCGGTGTTTCACGACCATCAATGTGGGGCAGCGTAGGGATCATTGACATGGATCTAGTTGGCACAAACGGCTTTTCAGTGGCAGCTAACTGATTCTCAACTATTAATGCGTCGGACATTTTCATACCATTGGGGAAGTATTGATCGAGGATCTTCCACACTGACACGTCAGGTTCCAAGGTGATATATGTACTGGAGAATGACTTCTCGCTGGTATTTTTCTTCGAACTTGGGTCCAGTAGTTGTGGTGGAGATATTGATGGCGTGGGTTGTTGTGCGGGCTGTTGTTGTTGTTGCCCCTGTTGTTGTTTGGACTTTGACAATAAATTTGATTTAGAAGACGAGACGGGTATAGGAGATGCAGGGATACCACCGGATGCAGTCACTGCTGGGGTTCTGTTTTTATTACCCTTGTTATTGGGTGTGTGTCTTGCCGAGAATGAATTCGAATGGGACATGGAGGTCGCCGATGGGGCGCTATCGGGGTACATCTTATGAAGGCTCTCCCTGGATTTTGTTTTGCTGATAGTACTACCCCCAGTGCTGGTGGCAGAGAGGCTAGAGCTGTGTCCCATGGCGAATCCGGCTTGCCCCAAGGGGGAAACCGATTTTGGCACTTCCATTTTCACAACTAAGTCCGAAGGGTCTGTTTGTAATGCCAATGAAGTTGGATATTTCATTATAATAAGACTCTTGAGATCATCTACAATTTCGTAGGGGCCCACCATGAGTGTAGTTGCCGTTTTTCCTGGTTTCTTGACCCAAACTCTTCTCTTAGAGAGAGGGCTGATAAATTGGTTCGGTGAATAAGTCACTGGAGATGGTCCTGTCAGGTTTATTTGAGGTCCTGTAGGGTATTGTTGATTTAAAGGCAGCATTGAGATCTGTTGGACTGGAACTGGATGTTGTTGTTGTATGAATTGTGTTTGTGAGTGGGGGGTCTGACTACCTTGAGGTTGAGCGGGAGTCGTTAAATGAGATTGTTGTAGTTGTTGTGCCTGAGTCTGTTGTTGGGACTGTGGCTGTTGTTGTTGTTGCTGTTGTTGCTGCTGCTGTTGTTGTTGGCCATTCAACTGACCATGCAGCGGGTACATGAATGGGAATGGATGGCTGCTAAGTTGTTGCTGGGAACCGCCAAAGGAGGAAGACGGTAAGTTGGACGTGACCACACGAGGAGGTATAGGAGGAGCAGGTTTATTGTGGGCAGTATCCCTAGTGGATCTCTTTGGATACAAGCCCTGCATTGGTGTCTGAGAGTATGTTGTCACTGTATAGTCTAAGTCTCCTGTTATATCAGGTATGCCCTTTGGGGTTTCCCTGTTTCCAACACAAAATTTAAAAAAATCAAAAAATCAAAAAAATAATTTTGGCTCACCAGGGAGGCTTTGTGGCTGTTTTAAAGTCTTTCTTTAACTGTCAAAAATTGTTCATATCTCTTCATTATAGTTTTATTTAGCTCTTTCTATCCCCAGTCATGCCTCCAAAGATCATACCAGAGACGCTAGTGGCATTAATGCCTCCACTGGCTGACACTATTGCTCAACCAACTGTCACTTACAAACGATACACCCCCCGGTCTGTCAAACCTGAACCACCAGTAAGCTCTACCATTGATCCAACCTCTACCAGGCTAGCTCTGATGGATAAACTCAATATCAAGCACGATAAACACATAGTGGAACCCTTGAAGATCCCCCAATACAGGGCTCCCCTCGGAGGGACCCCCCCAGTGGCTGACCTGCCACCGATTATCGATGTCCCCAGATTCAGGTTCGATAAAGCAAACTACACCGTGACTCAAAGTGACCTCGAAATGGCCCCAACTTCATTATGGAACTCATCATGTTATTGGGTTACAGATGATACACCAAAGGCTGAATTTCCACATGAAATTAGAGGTATCGTAGATAGATTTTACGAATTAATTAGAGGCAAATCACCCAAACCAGTGTTTGCATGCAAGTACTTTGTACTTTATTATTGGGGAACTGACCATTTTATGGGTAAAATACGGAAATCCAATCCTGCCATCTTCGTTTTAAATCATAATACTGTGATGTATAATAATAGGAATCTCCGCAAAACGGCAAAAACAGGTCCCGATGATGCATCCATAAGGTCATCGTTTTATTTCAAATCTGCAGTGAGACGTATCCAAATGAAGAAAACTCTTCGAAAATACTTCTTAGATGTCTACTCTAAGGATGAAGTATTGTCCTCCCAATATAATGGTACCTACAACTTCATATTCAGCACGGCCCCGACTACCGTGGCAGATGTTGTGGGATTCAAAATTAAACTAGCAGAAGCACTCAACGCCGTGAAACGGTTATCCCCTGAAGCACTACATAAACAAGCAATTCGAGATGATAAAAATGTCGATTGGAATCAGGTGTGGGATATATGTACGAGAGTTGGTAAACCATTGATCATGCCTAACAAGGAGAGTCGTATTAATACACCCAAAGTAAAAATGAAGTTGAAAAACCATTAATTTTCTATAAATATGTATAAAATAATAATAATTAGTATCTCTATATATTAACCCAATCAGGGTATCTAGTTTGATAACACCATTCGTCATCTTCATCAGTGGTGGTGTCACTACATTTGTAATACTTGTATGCATGTAAATACAGAACAAATTCAGAAGCATCCGGTGGAGTAAACAACATGGATCCACACTCTTCGCAACATTTTCCGGTCTTCAATGCATCTCTTTTACAATTAGCACAGAGTGCTAATTGATCAAATTGTGATTCCTTGGACAAATCAAGATGATGGGCAGACCCAAAGATACCTCCCATTTTGGCATTATACAACGGATCATTGACAATGGGGAACCCCAAGTTTCTTAAATGGATTCTGATTTGGTGAGTTCTCCCCGTTAATGGAGAACACTTCACCACACTTTGATTGAGCTGGGTGTTCGTCCTTAACACTTCAAATTTCGTCACTGCCGGTTTCGAAGTGACCCCATCATGGAATTTCCTCTTTGTGTCAACAAGAACAACGTTATCTGTGCATTCTCGTATAGATTCTGGAAATATACCATCCACACGGGCAACGTATTCCTTATGCACTTGCCTATCTTTGATTTGTGTCTGCAATTTGGATGCTTGTTCGAAGTTTTTGCTCAAGATGGATACCCCACTAGTCAATTTATCTAACCTATGACATGGGTACACCCTATCGAGTCCCTGTTCAGCCATCAGTATATGTGTCAATGAGTTATAATGGTATGCCTGAACAGGGTGGATAGGCACACCCGATGGTTTATTCACAACTATTAAATTCTCATCTTGGAATATCACATCGATGGGGCCTCCCCCTAGCACAGGACGTTCATGTCTGTGCAATGTATTCAAGATCAGGTCACCAGACTTCAAAGGTAATTCTACTAATTCATAACCGGTGTATTCCACGCTGGTTCCCTTCTTCGTGCGTACCACTTTGATCTGATTGTCCATGATTTGTCGTCTATAATGGGTCTCATCGAACTCTTTAAATTCTTCACAGAACACTTGTAATACAGTTTTGTCAAACCATCTTCCCTTCACTGTTACTTTAACAGTAGTATAGTATGGAGCCACTATTCTGAGTCCGTTTTTGAATATATACCTGGGTGAACTAGTCATTTGAATAATCAAAGAAAATATATACTTTATATTGTATACAAGTTAAATTATTTTTTTTCAATGGGCTTATAAATAAAAGAGAGAGATTTTAGAAAAGTTGTAACACACAAACACTATAGAAATACAAAATTAGTCTAGTTTGGTGGTCTTGGAGTCCTTGTAGATGCCTAGGATGTATGCCATTCTGATAACAACCAAGTCAATGGCCATATTAATGGAATCTCTAGCTAACATCATTTTAGATCCATCCACTTCATGCCAATTAATAGGAATCTCCGCTATTGGAATCTCCAATCTGATAGCCAAGATTAACACCTCGACATCGAATATCCATCCTTCAGTGTGCATCTGTGGGAAAATAGCTCTGATGGCTGCCTTGTTGAATAATTTGAACCCACATTGGGTATCCTTGATAGTTCTAATACCGAAAACGTAAACCAAAGCATGTAGAGAGTACATTAAGAAATTCCGAATGAATGACCGTTTCACAACAGCATCCGTGGTCACCATGTGTGCTCTGGAGCCAATGGCTAGAGCAGCGTTGGTCTCTGGATCACCCCCATCGAGTGATTCAATTGTTTCAGTCAATTTCCGTAAATCGTTGAACTTAGAGGCCCCATCGGCATCAGCAAAGATTCCGTATTGACCTCTGATAAATTGTAACCCATGTGTAACGGCACCACCCTTACCTCTGTTCTTGACAAACTTGATCACTCTCAATTGACCAGGTTTCAAAGAGAATTTGGTTTCCGCCAATTTCAATGCATACTCGGCGGTACCATCCTTGGATCCATCATCGACTAGTAGGATTTCATATTTGTCTCCATATGTATTGGCTAGATATTCGATGGATTCCACAAGCATGATTTCCAATCTCTCTGTTTCGTTGTATGATGGAATAATCAGGGACAATTTGATGTTATCCTGTGCTGGGCAATTGCGTGCGGGCAAATCGTGTAATTCGTAGTTATCTGTGGTAGTGGTGTCATTGGTCATGTATTTCAGTTCACTTGGGAATGGTTTTCTTGGATTATGGGAGAATGCCCAAATCACAATGTACATCTGAAAAAAGGTTAGTATTGTTTGATCTGGAAGAGTATCAGCAAGCAAAAAATCACACATACAGGTACAAGCAACACTGCTGTAACGGCCAATGAGTATAGTATAATCAACTGTAACATGATAGTCAGTGTCTATACAAAGTAGAATAAAGAAGATACCAGTTGTCTTCGTCGAATTTTCCAATTGTAAATAAAAACACCAAAACGGACGAAAATTTGTTTTTTTTCAAACGTGCGCAGTTACGTTACTTAGTTTTAAAATCGAAATAGAATTACACAAAATTATACAAGAGGATACAGATTAGAATGTTTGCACACTCAATTGTCTAGAGATGATTCTACCGTTATCCAAAAACGCTTGAATCAAATCAATGTAATATAAAGGATCATCAGCAACGCTAGCCATGGATCTGAGAAGCTCTGGAGTATTTAATTCGAGTTCCAATTCATATTTCGCATTCTTGTTCTCTAACACTTTAGTTAAATCAATTCTAGTGAACGTCGATTGATGAATGAAACTGGTTCTCTCTTTATCTCTCTTCATCTTGACACGCGTTTTGAATGCTTCGTATGCAGAGTCATTCAATTTGTATGGCAATTCCAATGACATCGAGAGTCTTAGATCATATAGAGCATTAGGCATGAACAATATCAAATCAGCCACTCTTTGCTTTTGAATACTAGCCATTTTCCGCTTCGTCTTAACATCCAAAGAGACTCTCCCCGTAATGGGTCTATCATGGTGTTTCTTCTCACTGGCAATCAAATCTATAACGTGTGACTTCTCCACCACAAACTTGTTGTTGCTGTTCTTCTTTGATGAAGACAATGAGTCCTGAGTGATCTTATTGAGGTACCCCTTGATATCGTGGTACTTCTGTAATGGGATTCCAGATTTAAAGAAGCAATCTCTGTTGAAGAAGTCCACAGAGAGAATAGTCTCTGAGTTAACTGGTAATTGTAATCTCTTATCCTTAACCTTCTCCCATACTTGGCCTGCCTTTAATTCTAACTCTATGAAATTCTCCACATCAGGCACATCAGCGTAGTCTTGCTTGATACCCTCCACGTTAGCCCAGATCCATTCGGTGATCACCTTATTGAAATCATTCCGAGGAATGGCCCCCGTGAGTGACGGAATGGTCAACTTCGTAGCCGTCGTCACCGACGTCTGACCATTGGTCTTACCACCGCGGCCCTTCTTCACCTTTGGGATGTAATCCTTAGCCCACGTTGGTTTCTTCTTGTATCTTCTTGGTTTATTGGAGTTTTCATCGTGATCTTCCTTCTCTTTCAATTCCTCTAATGCCTTAATTTGATCATGCAATGAGGCCCCAGAGTTCTTCTGTGCCTTGCTGTTATCCTCTATGACTGGTGCCTTGGCTGTTATTGGAGACCCAGTTTCACTTAGTGTAGCAGAAGAGGCCTTTCTAGTCAGATTAGGCGTTCTGGTACCATCGATGCCGATGTCTTCATCGTTGGTGAGATTCGTTATACTGTTTCTTTGTTTAGACTCAATATCAGATAAATGGTGTGGTGTCTTTATCGTGGTAGGACTGGATAGAACCGAGTTCATGTTAGCCCTGCTGTCGGGAACGGCAGCTGGGGTAGGGAATGTAGAACTAGTTGCAGAGGTCGGACCGGAACCAGGAGTAGGCGTGGCGGCCAACTGAGGAGGAGCAACAGCAACTGCTGCTGCCGCAGGAAGCTTGCCACCACGAGGTTCATCGTTGTTCATTAAATCGTGAATAGATAACCGTGATTGTAAGTGAGGTGGTGTCGTTGTTGTTGCTGGTGTAGTAGTTGTAGTAGGTCCTGTGGCCTGCTTTGTAGTCAATGGAGCAGGCATTTCATTCTTGGGTTTATTCTTGTTCCCATTACTGCTATCGTCATTAGACGATATCAAGTTTCGAAGATCCATTGTCTTATATACTCTGGACTGTATGCTATATATATCCCTAGAGTGCCCAACCCTATGTATTCCCTTTCATTTTGTGTCGTTGACCAAATTTTCAAAAAAATTGGAAAAATGAGATCACGTGAAACGGTCACGTGAAAACTGTGTTTTCATAGAAATGTAATTTTGGTAATTTATTATTAAAAATAGTCATTACAAAGGGTATATATGTATATATATGTATATATATATATATATATATTAGACATATGATGCATGATTGTGGGCTACAATCTCGTAGCTCAAACTTTTCTGGATGTCATCGAAGGGAACAATCATGTACTCGGTATTTTCACTCTCCACGGAGTAATCTTCTCTAGTGAAAACGTTGACAATCTGTTTTCCCTCCTCAGTGATGAATGCATATTCATTAATAGGTTCGGAAGTACCAGATTCCACAACCGGTGTAGCTTCTCTATCATCGACCTTAGAAGTAGTGGCAGTTTCAAGAGTATCATGAGATTCTTGATCTATTAGTGAATTATGGGGGCTAGGACTCAATGCTCTGATCTCTAAATGGTCAGAGGTAGAATCAACACTAGATGTATCGGATTCACTACTTGACGAGCTGTCCACCAATTCGTCGAAGCTAGCTTGTTGATAAATGTTGGGTGAACTGTATAGATTTTGCAATCTCTGTGTAATTCTACTGATGAAGGTGTCTTGTTGCTTGGTTGTATCCTGTGTAGTAGTCTCTTGTTCCTCCTCTATGGTAGGCTCTGACGGTAACTTCTCTTTCTCTTCATCATAATCTTGTTCTTCGGATAATTCACCTAATGGCTCCAGTGAAGAATGAGATGTCGTGATGATAACCTTAGGAAGCGGACCTTCTTCATTGGATTCTACAGAACTTGATAACATAGTATGGGAGAAGAGATGGCTAGAACTTGCACTAGAGGAATTTGGTTGTGATGAATTGGCAGAACTAGTTGATGATTCACCTCCACTAGTTGTACTGGTACTTGACCGATTATTATTTAGCAAATTGATCAATGCTGGTCTATTCCCCATCATATTCTGAATATGATCATGAGATGCTGCTATCCGGTTTTCAACTGTATGTTCAATAGTGTTATGTAATTCATGTGCCGCAGCAACGTGGTTTTCTACTCTGTTATGTATGTGTTCATGGGATTCCGCTAAGTGAGCCCCCAATTTTGGTAACAATGTATCATAATGTGGGTATTCTGATGGTAGGTTTGTGGCTGAGTGTCTATGGATAGTTTTAGGGTTCAGCAGCCCACTCTCAACTCTAGCTAACACTGATTTCTTCATTCTACCAATCAACATTAATTCGACATATTCGTCACCGTATTCCACTTCGTATGCGTTATGTAAAGCATTCTCGTGTCCGACAAAGTTACATCGATATTGAGATTCGTTAATGCACATCTGAATCGATTGGAAATATTCATCAGCAAATACATTGCGTAGTACCATTCTGATTGCCGCTGTCGGTTGACACAATCTCCAAGCTATTCTAGTGACATGTGGGTTTGGAAACCCCTGTGCAAACTTCCCAGTGGTTGGTAGTTTATGTTTGTCATTCTTCAAGAAGGTAGGAAACATATCGCAGAACATTTTTTGATCTGATTCATATTGTCTGAAATTAGAGTCCGTATGTTTAGCATCAGAGAAAGGGATCCGACCCCAGATTAACACGAAAAGCATCATCCCCAAGGACCAGTAATCAAATTTGAAAGGATCATATAGTGGTCTATCCTTCATATTAATGGTTTTCAATTTGGCCACTTCTGGTGGTTGATAAGGTGGAGTCCCAAGTACTTTATTTCTTAGATGAATTGGTGACTTGAAATTCCCTGGCTCTTCATGTCCATACATGCAACATCCGAAATCGGTCAATTTGAGAACTCCGGAATCAGTGACTAGTACGTTCTCCGGCTTCAAATCCAAATATACTATATCTTGTTCATGTAAATATTTCAATCCTAATGCAATTTGTTTGAAGTAACAAAGTTTCTCCCCCGTGGGAACACTTAACCACATCCGTTGCTTGATTACAGACATCAAATCGCAAGGATAGAAATCCATCACCATCCCCCAACACCGTTGCAACTCTAATGGTAATTGCACCAAGTCATGATACCGTGCTGTATGTATATGTCTCATGTTTTTCGAGAAAACATATTCCTCGAGTACTCTTCTATAGTATGAGGTTGGTTCTTCATCGTTAAATAATATAAACCGTTTCAATGCAAACACTTCCCGTTTACTAGACTTTGAGTGGATTTTTCTCACCACGGCACCGCCACCGGCACCAAGATATCCAGTTCTGTGGTCTTCGAAAAGGACATATTTGTCCTCCAGGTTATCTACATCGCAGTGTAACAAATCTGGTAGGTATTCATTAGGATTAACAGTTGGATGGGGGAGCATGTTCTCTGTCTCATCCCTGTGGGCAGCTGTAGCCGTGGGGGATGTCGGGACCCCCACAGCGGCCGGACCACCGTTCGCACCCGCTGGAGAAAATGTACCGTACGGGTTATAAGTTATACCTTCTTGGTCACGACGAGGTGTCGTTGACAAGGCTCCTGAGGAAGATGATGATCTAGCTGTAGTTGCGTTGTGTTTTGGTGTTGGTAAGAGGAACAATTGAGGTGATGAATAACTGTGGGGGGAAGGAGATGTTTTATGAGATATAGAGCGTTGATGGGGGGGTGGAGAGGGGCTAGCAGTAGTGTCACGGAGATTATCTGGGACCTTGGCGACCAACACTGTGGAACTTCTTGAACGAGTTTTGGGGATATTCAATTTACTTGATGACAAGCTATGGGTGGATGATGATGATGATGAAGCCCTACGAGATAGAGAAGATCGACGGGATAGGGAAGACCGTCTGCGTACTGGGGTAGTAGTATTACTTGGGTCTTCTAAATCAGGTGGGAAATGGGGATGCACATGGGGAGGATCTACATGAGAAGTAGATCTTGATCTTGATCTTCCTGGTATATGTGATTTGAGAGATGCCAGTATTTGTTTAGGTGATTTACCACTTGATTCTATTGAAGCACTTCTTGCACGGGTTGCACTCCGGGGCAGCCTAAATGGATTAGAGAGAGTATCATTACTCTGAGGCATCGTATATTGATGAATATAATGCAATTGTATATGGAGATTGATTAATTAGATAAACTATGGTAGAATGATATAAATAAAAATGGGGAATCAATCGAAACCTATTTAAATTGAATCAAGGGTTCAAATAATAAAAAGCAATTTTTTAAAATTAGGGCGACCAAAGACTTACGATAACTAGATTAAAATAGATAGCACGAGTGTAAAGCCAAGAAAGTTTATCCATGTGGGGGGGTTAATTCAAAGTATCAACCAGATATTCACTGGTGATTATTACCTCATGTAATGGTGAAGTTTATGCCAGGATCTCATGATCCCTGTGGTAATCGTAATTTACGTATATATGTATTATAAAAAAAAAATCACACAACATAATATAGAACAATATAAAATTATACAACCATAGTGGTTTTCATTTTTTGATCACCTGAACTTTTTGTAATTGTGTTAATCTATGATTAGCCTTCTTCATTATCAACATTGTAGACAAGCACGATAAACTAACGATAACCCAAAACCAGTAATCTTTCTCTTCGACAAAATTTTCCAAATTCATACCATAAAGTGCACCGACATATAATAAACTACCAAAGCTTAATAAAAATATACTCAATCGTAAACCTAATACCATTAAATCATTTCTATTTGAATCTAATATGATATTAATTATTTCTTCTGTTGTTTTAACATCATTCTCTGATTTCTCAATTGTTTGTACAATAGAATCACAATGTAATGAATAAGATTCAAGTAATAATTCAACATCTTGATGATCATGTTGATCTCTCTCTATTTGATTTTTCTTCTCTGTCAAATATAATTCAACTAGTTCATCCTCATGATCTAGTAATTCATCTATTAAATCTCTAATTAATGTAGCCTTTTGTTGGAATTGTGATAATTTCTTTGATACGAGTAATAAATATTTTAATTTTGTTAAATCAACATCATCTTCTAATTCTTTTAAAATCCCATTAACCACTGTGACTTGCACTTTCATCTCTGAACTCAAATTTTCGATTACATTCACAAATATGGCTTCTAAAGCTCTGATCTCATATGGTAACTTATCTGATCCACTCTTATTCTTCAATTTCTCTGATAAATTTCGAATAAACTTCTCATTAGAATAAGTGGAATCGTAATTAAATAAAACCACAGAATCGGCCTTCACTAATGCCTTTATATGTAATATGTTAAGTAAAATGGAATGTTCACGAATCAATAACGAAGGCACAATATCATCATACCCCTTGTCTATCTTCCGTAAATCACGAGGTAATAAATCATGTTTCAATATCAATTGAGTCCGTTGTACGTCACCGGAGATCATTGTGAATTGCCCATCTGCGTCAAATGATATACATTTCATCAATGATGACGCATTGGTAGACTTATTACCACCGGCAGATATCACAAATGATCCCATTGATAGTTTAGGTAATAGACTCTTCTCCAAGATGAAATTATCAAAGTCCTCGGCTCCCGTAGATTGGTCTGAGTCTCCGCCCTTATTGAGTACTCTACTAGTTGTCCAAAATTGATTGCGTAGATAAGGACGCCGTCTCCAAGGTTGTATCAACATACATCTTGTATAGCTATTCCACAAATTTCGACTTCTATTCATTATACTTGATTTCATATTCATAAACACTTAGGCATCATCACCATCTCTCCCTATCTCTCTATAACTTCTCTTTAAATTTATGTTGAAGTATACTGTTCTGCCATTTATCGTGCGCGTGCGCATTACGGCCGGGGCGAGTTTGTGTTTACAATATGCGTTCACGATGAAACAGTAAGCTTAATGGAATAAAGATAAGTATTGGGTATACAGTTTTCTTATCACTAATCAGAGTCAATTTGATATTTATACTCTCCTATTTATTTGTTTTTTTCCTGTTTTTGTCTTATTAGCGACCAACATCATCATAATCAATAGCAAATTTGAGTTCCATATGTCATCACCCCCACACATTCTTCAACACACGATATACTAAAAAAACATGACAGCTTCTGAATCCACCAACATTAGGATCATGAATTATACAAGGTCATACTCTGCAGATCAATTTGAATTGTATGAAGAGTTGGGTAGAGGGGCCTTTGGAGTGGTGTACAGAGCATTCGATACCATCTCTAGAATAGACGTGGCGGTCAAGCAAATTGACTTAGAAATCAATGAAGAAATCAATGAAATTCAAAAGGAAATACGAATGTTATCCACATGTCGTAACCAATACGTGACTAAGTACTATGGTTGCTTCTTGAAAGGATTCAAATTGTGGATCATCATGGAATACTTAGGCGGTGGATCGTGTGCAGAATTATTAGCGGCGGGACCATTCAGTGAACCAGTGATATCTTTAATAGCTCACGATATGCTTGAGGCATTGGCTTACTTACATGAGACGGGGAAAATACATAGAGATATCAAGGCCGCCAACGTTCTCATGAGTAGTTCTGGAGAAATCAAAATTGCCGATTTCGGTGTGGCTACTCAGTTAACTAACAGTTTGTCCAAACGGAATACCTTTGTGGGGACCCCTTATTGGATGCCACCAGAGATCGTCAAACGTAAAGGTTATACATTCACAGCAGATATCTGGTCCCTGGGGATCACCGCTATAGAGATGGCATACGGGAAACCCCCATTATCAGAATTCCATCCATTTGATGTACTGTTCAAGATCCCAGATGATCCATCACCAACACTCGGTAGTGGATTCAGTGAAGAATTCAATGATTTTGTTAACCATTGTCTAATCAAAAATCCATTGCGAAGACCAACGGCTTCACAATTACTCAAGCATAAATTTATACGAAAGTATGCCAAAACTGATAGAAATGTACTCATTGATTTAATAGATAAAAAGCAAAAATGGGATATAGAAATGGGTACAGAGAGAAAGAGAGTGTACGTGCCCACAGAGATGCACTCTTCAAAGAACGGTAGTGGTAGTGGCCAGTCTAAGGGAGGGTCCGAGTTATTTGATTTAGGAACGTTAACTCTCGATGCTACCACTAGTGGTATTCCTTACTCTGGTGATGACCAACAGTCTACAATAACTAAAATCCCACAATCACCTACTAAGAAACAACAACCAGCAGATGCCAATATCAATGGTAATGGTGTCACCATTATCCCAATGGACGATCCTCAACGACTTCGCAAGGATTTTAATAGCATTCTGAATCAATCATTTAACAAAATATCAAATAAATACAATATGACAACATCTCAATATGATAGACTGGTTAATTATCAAACTGAATTAATGAATTCGTTCATCATGGATAGCACGGATCCAGAATATAGAGAAATGTTTTGCAAGTTTTCTAAATTGGTGATGAAGAAAGTTATGAAATCCGATAATCAGGCATTAAAGGAGAAATTCCTCCCCAGACATTATTTAGCTATGGAAAGAGAACTAGTACAATTTAAATTACAAGAACAGAAGGAGATGGGGGACCAAAGAAGAGATGATATAGAGGAAATCCTGTTGACTCGTTGGGGTGAAGGTATACTAGAGAAAATAAACGATTCAACAACGACACATACGGACACATAGAAAAAAAAATGGTTACATAGTTAAATACAAATATTTAATAAACTTTATATTCCAAAACTGTTCATCATTGAATGTACACCCATCTTGTAAATTTCGTATGCTGGTCTGCTCTGCTACTTTTGTTATAAACAAAGTATATTCAATTGGGTAACAGTTCTATTCATTTCAGGGGGAATAATTGATACTAAAAGACAGTGAAAGAACGGAACAAAAAATAACTTGGTTGCCACCAGAAAAACGCTCGATTTATGTATTCCGACTAATTTAAGTTCTATATTTACAAGGATAATAATTAAAAAAACAAATATTAAATAAATTAAACTAGAACCAACCTTTCTTTGCTGGTTGTGGTTGTTCTTGTTTAGGTTTGCCGATTCCATACTTTTGGAGGGCACCTTCGATGTCACCAAACTGTTCTCTGTCACCTTGAATTAAAATAGTTGGTTCAGATGAGGTGAGTATTTTAGTAGCCAATTGAATCAAATCTTCTCTAGTGACTTGTTCAATCTTTTCACACATAGCCTTAATATCAACTCTGTGACCGAAAATTTGAATTTGACGACCCATGTCTTCTAATTGCACCATCTTGGATTCCAAATTCATAATTAGTGATGATTTTAATTGATTTTTAGCTCTATCAATTTCCTCAGAGGCTAATCCACCTTTACGTGTATTATGATCCATTAGTAAACTTAATTCATAACCAATCAATTCACCCATCACTTTGTCTGCCTGTGGGATACAACTGAGTGATAATCCGAATAATCCATCATCGGTGTAATTATGAATGAATGATTTACAAGATTCGATGAATCCGTATTGATTCAAAATACGAGTGTATGCACGTGAATACATCCCCTTACCTGGACCACCAGCACTGAATGATCCACCTCCACCTATTAACATTTGTAGCACTGCCAATTTGTAAACGTCATCATCCAAGATGGATAATCCCTTGAATCCGACGTAAATGTGGTGGAACTCTTGTCCCAAGTATGCAAGTTCAGGTGACACGGGAAGCGAGAATTCACCACCGGTGTAAACTGATGGATCTTTCACTATTTCAGTGGTATTAGTTGGTGTTTTGAAATCTTCAAAGTATTTCATTGTGAGTTCTTCAGCGCGATCTAATTCTATCCCATTCATGGAGACAACCAATTTATCTGGTCTATAAAACAATTCTCTATATTTGAGTAGGCTATCTCTAGTAATATTAGGGAGTTCATCTGCGGGGCACAATAATGGGTTCCCCAGGTTAGTATGATTGAATGCCACTTGTTGGAATAATTCTGGTAAAATTAAATCAGATTGCAACCAAATTTCGTTCAATTCATAACTAGTATTAGTGATCACGTCATTCAATTCTTCCTCTGTGATTAAAGGTTTGGCCACCGTTTCTGATAGTAATTTATACATTTTCTCTATATCATTATTGAAAACTGATGCTTGATAGATCATAGATTCTCTAGATGATGAACACATGAAGTTACCACCCAAGTGATTCAAATTTTTCAGCATGGAATCTCCTGTAAAACTTTGTGTTGATTTGAATGCCAATTTATCCATTATGTGAGAGCAACCAGTGAGTCCATAACGATTTTCATAACGGGATCCACCATCTATGTACATCCCGATGGCACTAAAATATGATGGAGATTCGTCAACTATTAATTTAATCCCATTCGGAAGTTGCTTTAATTTTGTTGGATTAGCAACAGAATTACCAGTGGTATATCTTCTTATAGAATTTCTGAGCATTTGTTTGGGTTACCTTGTATTTGAGTTTAATGGTTTGGTAGTACTGGTTTACTTGAAAAATCAGTTTTTTTTTCACATCTTTTTCAACGAAAAATTAAAAAAAAAATTAAAACGCCTATCGACCTAAGTTGGCGTCGATGGTCGTTTGAGTCTATCGACTCGTTAATATTTAATATCCGGTATAATTCGGTATAATTGTTGGCATAAGACTCATCATCGTATTAGAGTCTGAACGAGTGATGTTAATGGGATTACGAAATGTAATTAATATAAACGTTCTGGAATATCTAAGAACAACAATATCCATTAGACTATAAATAATTAAAGCCAATGGAAACTCCATAAAATCATTATAATAAGGTCATTATAGTCACCATATCCGTGAGAAACCCGATAGTCATTGGCTGAGTTTGTAGTAAACTAAACGAAGTAAACGAGATTGTCTAACACGTATACTATACAACAACAATTAATATAATTAAACTACACACAACAACAACCAACTACAACACTAACCGTGTACCCCACTATCCATTTAACCACCCCCCATCCTGATATCCTCCTTTCAGCTAATCTATTTAATTAAACTCACGCCATCTTAACGTTAACGTTCTTCTTCTTTTAGTAAACAAAAAAAAAATTTTTTTTTTCGTTTATAAACAGATCATTTCCTGCTTATTGTTATTCCTACTTTTAATCACGTTCTTCACTTATAAATAAATCTTTAGGGTCTTTTAGTATTCCAAAACAGCCTTCATTTATTCATTATTTCCTTTCCATTTCACTTTGGTTTTATTGTGAATATTAAATACACCTATTTTATTATTTTTTTTTCCATTTTAAAAAGGGCAAAAAACACGTTACCCCCATTATGTCTAAATCATTACCTTTATTATCTCAATCTCAATTGGCAAAACATGTCACTAGCAAATCTTGTTATGTCACTCTATATAACAGAAAAATTTATGACGTGACTGAATTCTTAGAGGAACACCCAGCTGGTGCTGAACTCATCTTAGAATACGCTGGTAAGGATATTACTAAAATATTAGCTGACCCAGATTCTCACACTCACTCTGAATCCTGTTATGAAATGTTAGATGAGGGTATGCTCGTTGGTTACTTGGCTACCCCTGAGGAAGAACATGAACTCCTCAGTAAACATCAAGACATGGCTGTTAAATTCGAATATGATATGAATGGTGAAGGTGACGGTATGAGAAATGTTGATTTAACAGAATTTGGTGAAATCCCAGAAGATTTGAATCACATTAAAACTGATCACAGAGAGGATTACAATAAACACAAGTTCTTAGATTTGGATAAACCTTTGATTATGCAAGTGTTAAGAGGTAATTTCACTAAGGAATTTTACATTGATCAAATTCATAGACCAAGACATTACGGTAAGGGGTCTGCCCAATTATTTGGTAACTTCTTAGAACCACTGTCATTGACTCCATGGTATGTTGTGCCAACTATTTGGACTCCAGTCGCTATGTATTTCTTAGCTCAGGCATTCCTTCATCAAAACTTCTTCTTGACCGTGTTCCTTTACTGTTTAGGGTTGTTTGTGTGGTCATTAATTGAATACTGTCTTCACAGATTCTTATTCCACTTGGATGAAAAATTACCAGATCATAACGTTGCATTCACCCTCCACTTCTTGTTACACGGTGTTCACCATTTCTTACCAATGGATAAATTGAGATTGGTTATGCCACCAACTCTTTTCTTAGTGTTGTGTACCCCATTCTACAAATTAGTGTTTGCTCTATTACCTCACTACTGGGCTTGCGCTGGGTTCGCTGGTGGATTCTCTGGTTACATCATGTATGATGTGACCCATTATATGTTGCATCATGCTAAGTTACCACGTTACTTCCAAGAATTGAAGACCTACCACTTGGAACATCACTACAAGAACTACCAATTAGGGTTTGGTGTCACTTCCAAGTTCTGGGACCGTGTTTTCGGTACTTACTTGAACCCAGATGACATTTACCAAAAGACTAACTAATCTGATCTATTGAAGTTTAAAATGTGGTTTTTAAAATTCATCTTAGCCCCTTTATTTTTTATTCTACAAAAATACATTTCAACTATCTCTCTCTCATTATTTCAATTATATCCCCCATTCATTTTTCTAATCAAACAAAAAAAAACTCATTACACTTATGGTTCCTTTGTCCTATACATCCTCTCTTTCTTTTTCATTTGGACAGGTTGGTTACCCCTACATCCCCCCCCCTCTTAATTATTTTAAAGCTGTTTTTCTAAATGTTTCTCCTTCCCCCTTTTTTTTTTCACTGTTCCATATCCCCTTTTTTTTAAACTTATGTGGTGATTGAAACGCCTCTCCCACAACCTCTAATGTCTTTCTATTATCTTTTGTGTATGTATTAAATTATATTTTCTTTATTGCTGAAAAAAAAAGCCTTAATGTACAAATAAACTAACTGAAACTCTTCAACATAGCCATACTATCATCAAACGTTAACGTGTTACCATGAGTGTCATCATCTTCATCATCATCAATCTCAGTCACCCTCATCAAACTATCACCCTCATCATCTATATCATGCATAACAGTATTACTTTCAAGACACCGTAGAATAACCTCATACCCCTTTGGAGTACCATCAACGTAGCAACACCAATCTTCATGTTCTTCAAGTAAATCTGTTTCCGGTTCCTGTTGATCCCATTCATCATCTTCGTCATCTTCAAATACCACCGCTGATGGATATTGGCATGAACTTAATTCTTCCACAGTGGTATCGTCAGAACACCTTGATGACACTTCACCTAAAAGAATCCGACGAGTACATTTATCACAATTAAGTAAAAGTAGAGATTTTTCACCAAATCTTTGTCTTTTCAATGTCCAACCAAACAAACAAATCATTAATATAGCAATGTTATACTTCTTTCCGGTTTTAAATGCATCTTGGTTAACGTAGTTCATCAATATACGTTTCAATGAATCGTGGTTAATTAAGTAATCCAATTTCTTAAACTTGATTGATCCGCCTAAAATTAATTCTTCATGTTGATGTAATACTTGTAATGAATTATTAAAATCATGAATTATACTTTCTAACTGAGACATTTTCAAATAATATTCATTCAATTTAATAGCATCAAAATCTAAGTCTCTATTTTTGTAAACACAATTAGGATAATGGTCACTTATTAATCTACTAAAATAAGAATCAATTAACATTTGTCTAACTGCATTCTTATTATCCAATTCATCTTCATCTTCTTCAGAGTCATCTAATAAAAGAGATCCATACCCGATGGAATAACCCTGTGCTATATTAGTTTGTTGTTGTGAAATATCATTCAATTTAATAACCATCACTGCATTACATGCACAACAATAAATTTGATTTTTAATCTTTGAATGGTTTTTCCAACCTCTAAGTGATATTTCTAATGGATTCAATGATTTAGGAGTCCCCTGAGATGAAATGGGCGTAGCATCATCGATTGTCCAAGTTAAGATATTAAAGCTTTGAATTCGTTCATCTAGTTTTTGTTTATCAAATGGATTGAACACGGAATTCACGGTAGACTTTGATGATGTATTAGTGGTACCTCCCACCGCTTGTGAATTACCAGATGACATCGACACGGGTGACCCTGATCGTAATTTCAAGTTCTGGATCTTCTTCAATGTAGATGAATAAGCTTGATGTTGTTGTTGAGGATCGGAATCCTCTGACAGTCTCCGTTTAGCAACGGGGGACTTCGACGAGAGATAATTGTATGGCTTATGGTGATGATGTGGTTGATTGTGATTAGGATGATGGTGGTGGTGATGTAGTAGATGATGGATGTGGAGTGGATTGCCGCTGCCGCCGCCATGACGAGACGATGCAGATGGTGATTGGATTTCTGTTATCTGAGTAGTATCAGTGTTTGATTCAGAACTGCCGCTCGATGGTGCTATGCACACCGAGGAGAGCATATTCAATATCGCCTTAGCAGTAGGTGATGCAGACATGTCTTGGTTAACTTATCTGATTAACTGATAGTAACTATCCCCCTGGGTTTTAAAAAACTGCCTTTTTTTAAAAAAATTGAAAATTTTTCGATTTTTTTGGAAATTAGTTCTTATCAAGAAGAAGTGATAAAACTAGTATACAATGAGTGATTACAAGACTAGATTCATCGAAGATGCCTTAGAAGTGCAAGCTCTAAAGTTTGGTTCTTTCACCTTAAAATCAGGTAGAATCTCACCATACTTCTTTAACATGGGATTATTCAGTGATGCTAGATCATTAGCTAATATCGCCACGGCATACGCTAAGGCTATTGTGGATTCCGGTATCAAGTTTGATGTTCTATTTGGTCCAGCATACAAGGGTATCCCATTGGCTGCCATCACTGTGGTGAAATTATTTGAATTAGGTGGTCCAGATTATGCTGATATTGGGTATGCCTTTAACAGAAAGGAGAAGAAGGACCACGGTGAGGGTGGATCCATTGTGGGGACCCCCTTGAAGGGTAAGAGAGTTCTCATCATTGATGATGTGATGACCGCTGGGACTGCCATTAATGAAGCCTTTGATATTATCAAGGGTGAAGAAGGTAACGCTGTGGCTTGTATCATTGCTTTAGACAGACAAGAAACCGTTAAGGAATCCAAACTCAGTGCTACCCAGGCTGTCTCTCAAAGATACAATGTGCCAGTGTTGAACATCATCAATTTGGATGATGTCATTGAGAAGTTGAAGGGGAAAATCACTAAGGACCAATTAGAAAGTATTTTAGAATACAGATCTAAGTATTCTCCATCTGCTTAAACTACTTTACTTTTTCGTTTTGAATATATTGTTTATGTTATATTATATTGATTTTTTGTAAAAGGGAAAGATGTGAGAAAACTATACAGTAGAAAAGGACCTAAGCTCTGATTCTTTGAATCTTTTGCTTTTGTAACTTCTTTGGAGCGGAAACAGCAGGAGTGTCGTTACTCACTGGATCTCTGATGTACGCACTAGCTGTTTCTGGATTCTTCATAGTGAATGGTGAATGTAATGGCACAATAGTGTTCATCTTGAACCCTTTCACCTTTGGCACAAGCATTGGTTCGTAGTTGTTGCCCATGAGTTCTGGTGGCCCAGGGTACTTCTTGACATCCACTAAAGATGTTTGATGTTTCAAAAGGTAATTAGCGACACCGTCCAGTATCTGTCTCTTTGTAGACTTGTCACCTGGTTGTAATTCGAACCGGACTCTCCCCGGGTTCCCGAAATCTTGTGGATGACACTTCTCTGGTTCAAACACCACAGACTTCATCTCCAGCACCCGAAGTGCATCAGCGATGGTTTTAGCTAAAGGATTAGCAATGGCCTTCTCTGTGGCGACTCTTCTCCCCTGCTTGATAGTTCTGTTCTTATCGAAATAACATGGGTACAGGATATTCATTTTCTTGAATCTAGCCATCTCCTCAGCGGATGGTTCTAATGCTGGATCGTTAGCGGCATCACGGAGTGCCTTCTCCTTGGCTATCATTTCCGGTGTAGGCATCTTCATACCAAATTGTGACATCATGTCTTGTAAAGGGTTGGCACCCATTCCCATGCCGGGCGTCGTCGTGGAGCCTTCTAAATCCTGTGATCTTTGCACACTTGGCTTTGGTAAAGCTGGTGCAATCGGAGTTCTTAAATCAGGATCAAACTCAGCGAGATCCATATCCAAGTTGTCGATATCATCGATATCCTCTATTTCTTCTAAGATAGGCATGTTGTTGTGTGATGTTTGTGTAACGTAAAAGAGTAAGAGTCTACTGTTGATCGTTTTTTCGTTGAACATTTTTTTTCGAATTTGGTGGTCAAAAAAAAATTGAAAAAAAAGGCAATTTAGTAAAGAATACTTTGATCTGATTGATAGTGCTAAAAATACCAATGGCTGAGTCCAGTGATAATGAGTTAGAGAATATACTATCATCTCCTGTGTCTTCTGGTCAGGAGGATGCTCAATTGGTGGATGACGACTTTGATTTGATGCCCCTAGAACCGGTGTTTTACTCGGGACAGGGAAGACAGGATCAGGAACAGAAATGTGGATCTAGTGTTAAGAATGATGGAGATGATGAAGGTATCCCCCTATCAAATGAGGGCGGTAATGGCACCCCTACCGTTTCCACTACCAAGAGACGCAAGAAACCTGCTAAAGGAGCCATCGCTATGAGCCACCAAGAGAGAATAACCAGTCATGAGTGGAACATAATACGACGTGATAGCAAGCAACTGATAGAATGGCTGGACCAGGAACACAGAAGGGACTTGAGTGTTCACTTGTACACGGTGTACTTGATGAACTGTAATAGACGTGGGGGGGTCTATATTGATCAAGACATGTTAGAGCGTCGACGCTTTGTGGAATGGCCATTGAAATCAATACATGACGTACCAAGACAGAGTGGATATGAATACATGGACAATGATTTCACTATACAGCAGCCCCGGCAACCACACATTCTCACTGCTAGGCAGTTAATCTTGAGAAGCCAACACAGAGCGCATAGGGAATCCATTAGAAAACCCAATTACAAACAGGTTGAGTATAAGCGGTCGAAACGCAGTTTCACCCCGACAAGAGAAATGTATCAAGAAATCGATGCGGTCTTTGCTCGTAGGGTGCACGCTCATATATTTGAAGAGGCGGCCAATGGTGGTGGTGACTTGCAACCAACAGTGGATCCACCTGTTAAGATGCACGATGAACTCAAGAAGACGGTGTTAGGTAAATTGGACTCCCTTGTTGATAAATTTGTGGCATCCCGTGTTAGGGCCATCTCTGGTGGTGCTACCTCCAACAACGGTAGAAAATTCAAGCTTGCCAAGCGGTACAACTGGTGCAATGTCTCCATGGCAGTGGGGGACCCCGACCTCCACGATAAACTACAATCACTATTTAAATACGGCGACTCTGGTAATCAAGTATCTGTGCAACGGCAATTCAGATCGCTAACTGGTGGGCTTCACGAGAGTTCCCGTAAGCTTGCCGCTGCAGAGAGTGTACTAATGGTTACCAATCTCAAACCTAATGCCATTGAGAAACCTACGGATATATTAAAGATGATACCAAAGTCTGCTGCCAACCACCGATAACTTATCGCTTGTCTCACAAAAAATTAGTTTTTTTACTAAACAAGCAAAACGAATTTACAACCACAACTTTACCTATATATATTCTTTACTAAATAGTTTATCTTTTAATAAATCAACCCAAATACTACCAATAATATGCCAACTAACCATAAGTCATTCCACTTGACTATATTGGGGTGCTCGGGTGGTCCCATTAATGGTATAACATGTTCATTTTTGCTTAAACCTAGCTCGAAGGAGTTCCAAGATTTGCTCGAGTCAAACGAGGAGGATTGTCTAGTTCTCATAGATGGCGGGTCCATCTTGAGTTCTCTAGTGAGGCTTATCCAAGATAATGATCAATTTGCGAGGTTTCTATTAGATTTGTACCCAGATTCTCTCGATAGTTGGCGGGATTACACTAATTTTGATAACATGTCTATTTGGAACGCCCCATCCAAGAAAGGTTCCCCAGTGAAGCTCCAACGATTTTTGAAACAACAGGATGTGACACCTTTACAATTAGCCTCTCAGTTGTTACAATTGATCAATTCTATACTAGTTACCCACTCTCACTTGGACCACACAGCGGAGATCATTATCAACTCCCCAATGTTCAATCATAAGAAAATTCTCTATGGAGCAGCCATCACTTTAGATTCCCTGAGGAGATATGCATTTAACAATTCAACCTGGCCCAATTTGTGTAGTTTCTTCAAATTCACAGAGGCGCAACCAAACAATATTATCAAATTGAATAAATACTTCCAATTTCAAATATTCAAGATCTCGCATGGAGAATTGCCGACGTCTACAACGGGGGAACGTTATGAAGCATCTTGTTTCTTGGTGGAAAACTTGGAAACCCATCATTATATCATGCTGTTTGGAGATTGTGAGAGTGATATCGTGTCTAAAACTGATAGCAATC
The DNA here is from genome assembly GCA_001599075.1 of Ambrosiozyma kashinagicola. NCBI lineage: Eukaryota > Fungi > Ascomycota > Pichiomycetes > Pichiales > Pichiaceae > Ambrosiozyma > Ambrosiozyma kashinagicola. The sequence continues at coordinate 674,681 of BCGA01000007.1, forward strand.
ATACCATCTGGGAATCGGTGACCCCACATATAATGGCCGATACATTGAACACGATCCTGATAGAGTGTTCCACTGTAGATAAACCATCAACTGAGAATCTGTACGGTCATATGAGCCCGCAATTCCTCATTCATGAGTTTCTCAGCATTAGAAAGTGTTGCATAGACAGCGTGACATCAACAAATGAGGAGGACATTTATTCCATTTTTTACAAAACATTTGATAAGCAACCATTGACTGGATTCAATGTTATCATAGTACACATTAAGGAAACATTCGATGGTCATGATCCTCGGAAATTGATTCTAGATGAATTAAATCAATTAAATAAGAGATGGAATCTACAATTGAATTTCACCATTGCCCTACCTGGTTTGACCTACGAGGTTTAAAGGAGTCTTCTCTCCACTTTTATACTTTTTACCTTTTTTTCTACTTCTTTTGTTATCTAAATATCAGTTTTATATTTATGTTTGTTTTATAATATGGTGTAATTACTGTTGTGGCATACCATAACCTCTGATATCCTTAGCAAAGCTCCAATTCATGCCTTCAACTTTAATATCCTTAATCAATTCAACAGATTTCTCGGATTCACTGATCACAGCCATGGAATATTTATCCAAAGATCTGGCATCTCTGTAAAACAACACCTTCATACAATCTTTCACTGTCTTGATGGCTTCCTCCTTAGAGAGTTTGGCAACGTCAGCCTCGGAGTCAACTTTTTGTCTTAGCAATGGGATAGCCAAATGAGCACCAAACCCAGTAGCCAACGTTGGTGATCCAAACGCCACCCCCAATAAGTCCACATATTTCAAAAAGGTTTTACCCTTGGAATCTATTCCAGCAACGATACACGCATTCCACAATGGATCCATCTTTGATCTTCTATTGTAAAGCACTCTAGTTAAATATTCATGAACGTGATCAGCCTTCAATGTATGTCCCACGATTTCGTCATCACCCATGTCATAATCCTCTTCAATCTCTAAATCATCTAAGAGACGACTTATAGCTTGTAAGTCACTGATATCACCGGAGATCCCCACGATGGTGTCTGAACCCACAGTCAATAATCTCTCTAAATCATCAATTTTCATAAGAGATCCATAAGACCCCATATTATCGGCAGCCACCACAACACCATCCTGGTAACGAATGGCAATCACAGAGGTACCAGTGATCATTGGACGCTGCGTGTGCATCGTTGGGAAATCACTGTTGGCAGCTTGATTAATTGACTTGTTTGTATTTGAAGCATTAGCTATTTGATAGTTGTATGCCCCATAAGTGGCATTTGAGGGTCTCCCCCAATGGTATGGATCGTGATTCATTGTTTAAATTGCAATTGAATTTGATGTGTGTATGTACTCCAACTAAACAATCAATCTGTTATTGAATTCCCAGTGGCGAAAGTATACAAATTTGATACTTTTGGTGAACTTCAATAAGAGTAGGTCGTGTGTGAATTAAATAGTCGTTTGTCGACGCGTCGTTCAATCCGGGGCCGATCAACCGGTATTTATATTCTTAAGTACTCAAATTGTAAAAAGACATTTCTCTGGCAGCCTTTTATAACTTATTCCTATATAATTCAAGATAACTGCATTGGTAATACCCCATAATGAGACTCTCCAGATCCATACTAGCTCAATACACTCCATTGATCAAATTTGTTGGTGGTCCTCACGTTTTCCCAAGTATGTAAACTTTATTCACTTCTACCCCATTGACATATTCCGATTTACTAACAATACCTTACTCTCCCTTTTATATAGAACACGTTCCTGGTCCTCCACAACCACATCCATGTGCTCCAGGTAACCTTCTCCCATCTGTGGCATCAGCATCAGCATCATTATCCTCTTCATCTGCTCCAGTCAATTATCCCCCATTTGAATCTAGAAACCAATTGTCAAAGAGATTCAGATACACTGCACCAGATGAATCAGAGATCGACAGTGTCCTCAGTGGTGGTGCTACTGTTATCTTCTAACTTGCTAATATACAATCCACATTTTAAAAAAACCATCCCCTTTTTTTTTGTAACATATATTTATTCTTTTATGAAAATTCTAATTACGATTTTATATCATTTTTCTCTGTCTCCGTCTGTCTATCTTTAAATATACACATATCTTAAGTGAATTAAACATAAATATTAAGAAATTAAACACCAAAAATAATACAAGCAAAAAAAAAGGCAAACTCTATCTCTATCTCTATCTGACATACTTAAGCAATCTATTGTAATCCTCATCTCTAGCCTTAGTATTACCTTCCTTCATATGATACATCATCTGCTGCATGATGATACCATAATTATGCACATTCAATGGATTAGGCTTATAGTTTAGATTGAATCTCTCATGCAAGATGAAATGGTGTAAACAATACAGAGCACACATCAACACGTTATACCCACTGGTATCCTTGACATTGATCTTAGAAGCATTAATCTTAGAGACAAACTTATGACGTTCCCAACCATGTATTTCTATCAAATTCCTTAATGGTGAACTCTTGATGATATCCTTGTCGGTTTTAGCTGTTCTATTGGAAATCTCGATGACATTGACTTTATTCACATTTTCTTTATGTTCAGATTCTTTGATATTCACTAAAAACACAATACCGTTCTCCAATATCAAGGGGAAAATTTCATTTTGGTGTGCCATAGAGATTATATCCTTAGCTTCATCCTGGTCAAATTCTTGTTTCGTCTTATGGATATATTCTGCAAATAAATGTTCACGCACCACGATGTGCCAAGTCTTGTAATCTGGATTGTCATTCTTGACCTTATCATTAGTGTACTTATTATGGCTCAACTTCTCTAACATCTCCACAATTTCATCTATCACTTCCAAATCATCAGTGAAATCTTCTAAATCTGGTAGACTCTCTATAAAATGTTCTGCTATCGAAACTGGGAACATCGAATCTATTTCCTTCTGAATGGTAGCCTTATCTGGTTCTGGATTTGTCTTCACGTCTTCAGACTTAATAGCAGAAAGTTGTTTCTTCTTAGCAGGTGGTTCATCACTGGCTTTCTTTTGTGGATTTACCCCATTGGCCTTCTCTGCCATCTTATCAACAATGGTGTCACCTAACACAGATCTAGTGAACCCAAATCTATCAAGTGTCTTCACAACATCATAAAACTCAGAGATATCAAACTTTCTAGGAGTATAGGTAGGATCACAGAAGGCCTTGCATAATTTGTCAGGCATCACCGTGAAGCTATATACAATGGCCAAAATGTTAATGGCATTAATAGGGCAAGTAGGTTCAAACATCTGAGAAAAGTATCTTGGTCTCTTCAATGAGGCCTTGTGAACTTTTTGGCCAAAATAGATGATGAATTGCTCTAATTTTAAAGCCAGAGTAACGGGGAAAGCGCCAGAGGAAACAGCACTGGGTTCGTGTGGTTTCACTTCTTCATCGGAACAATTTACGAACACCACTCTTTGGTAATCATGGAATGCAATAGCTAAGTGCCAATTCTCACACCAGGTGAATGGATGGAAAGTCACTTTCAAATCATGTTTAGGACCGTAAGATTTAGAATTTCTGAAGATCCCTAATTTGTTGGATTCAGGGTCCTTCACAAATTTATCTAAAACTAAGTTCATATAGAAAAACATCATCTCTGGAGACCACACCTTATATCTGTGAGAGTTATCAGAGAATTTAATTCGACTTTTCATGTTTGTCACTTTGTGTGACACAATCTCTTCTGGAGCAATAGTTTCATGTTCTCTAGCTAACAAACTATATTAAAAAAAAAGGAAAGAACGGTTAGAATCGAAATTCCAAATAAATTGTTAGTATGGTAAGTGAAAAACTAAAGAAAAGACAAAGTAATTTGTTTGCATTTATGAAAAAATAGTTGACGGTAAATCATCATCTTTAAGTTAGAAGAAAAATTTAAAAAAAAAATAGATTTCGAAATCAAACAAAAATCACTAAAAACTAATAGTTAAAAGAGTAAAGGCTTACAAAGAATCAGAAACTTTATCAAGATAACGGCTATCTATATTTGGAGTCATTATCGATACCTTAATTAAACAATTTAGTAACAAAAAACTATCAAGATCAATAGATGCAGTAACAAAAACCTGTAAAACACGTTAATTTTTAATGATAATACAAAGGATCTAAGTGACACTTCACGGTCATTTGACAGAGATGGCAGATTTTCCGCGAGTTGCTACCAGTTAAACAGAATTTGGCAACACAGATTAATAGAGTTTAACATGGTACACCGTATTGAATAGTGTAGGAGGAGTAAATGATATTCTATCGTACAAAATCAAGGTATGTTTACAACCACAATTTCGAATTTCAAAAATTGAGCAACCTAATTTGATTTAGTTTCAATGGAACGGATTTGTTTTTTTGAACATCTTAGCAGCATTTCAATTCAATAATACCTACTTTAAACTCTTTGTAATGGCACCCTAAATGAGTATCCACTAGGTAATACAAAAATAAAATGGGTATAATCAATTAAAGGTGATCTAAAAATGTAAAAAAAGAGGTCGTACCCGGATTCGAACCGGGGTTGTCCGGATCAAAACCGAAAGTGATAACCACTACACTATACAACCAATTCTTACTTGTTTTTTGACACTCCTCAAGGTCCGCGAAACCGCAAATTTTTGTTACGTAAGCATTACGTTATCTTTAAGATTATTCTTTAAGTTCAATTTTGGGGATATTAACGGATATTATAGAGAATCTTACATTTTATATCAAAGATAATTCTTTAGAGTTACTATTACCCTTTTTAAAAAATCAATTTATATGCTTTAGATGACATTTTAAATGGTTTTAACAAATTTATCCGAAAATGTTTAAAAATATTGAGATATTTTCTCATTATGTCAAAAATATATCCATCTTACGTCAAACTCTGTGCATGTCTACGGATTATGAAATACAGAAAATCTACCAAATGTAAAACCCTAAAATTAAAAGTATGAAAATAGTATAAAAAAGAGTAAAAAAACCAAAGCACGGAAACCAAAAAAGACTTACACAAACACATGCTTTAGACGTTCTCTGTCCAAAAGCGCATTCCATCCAATACCCGGGGTTTCCTCTGTACCCCAAACTTCCTTCAAAAAGTTAGCAATCGTGGTAAAACATTTCATAGGGACAACTTGAATGAATTCCTCTATTCTCCATAGTAGATGTTCTCTTTGCTCTGGATCAGTGATGGCTGTACCTGCAACCGAAAATGGCCAAGTGCAAATCGCACATTCCTGAGAATGAACACTGATTTTCTTCATATCTTTGAAAATTGATTCCAATGCTTCTTGAATATCGGTATCTTCTTGAGATTTCATCGGATTCAATAATTTTGATAAGAAAATGTATGATGACCTAGCCACGATGTTCCCCTGATAACAACTTTCCATCATTTTTTTTTGAACATGAGCAGGCTGAGAGATTTTAACATCATGGGAAAGCAATGGTGAAGTATAGAATCTAGCTACTTTCAACAAACTTCTAGCTATTCTTTCATTTTCTTCACTTAATGGGAACTGTAAAGCGAGCCAGCTCGTCTTTGCAGCTAATTCAAATGCTGGTAGTGCGGCTCCCATCACCGGGTTATTCATCCAGTGAGCAGGGCAATTATAAATTGGTTCCATTAAAAATGGTTTGAACTCTTTGAAAACTTCAAAGGGGGAAGCCAAATAATTCACGACACTCTTATCACACATGAGTAAACTGATAGCGTAATTGTAAATGAAACTTTCCACTAAGGTTCTTTCAGTAGCATCGATTGTGCTCCCCTCATGAAGAACACTGGAGATATCACCAACGTTTGCCGTTTCCAGTGGTCTCTCTTCAATGTCAGCATACTCTGAAGCGGTTTCTTGTTCTGGTAAGCACATAGGTCTTGAGCCAATTCTTTCAAACAGTTTATTGAACACCACTGCATTCTTAGTTCTCTCTGCTAATATGTTGGTACTGATTTGCTTATCCCCAGTAATTTCATGAACATCCACATGATCACAATCATAGTCATCATCAAGTGGTACCAATTTTTGGAGTTGAGGTGTTCCATCACTATCAATGGATAATCTTCTGTTGGAACTCCGTTGAGGTGGCATATCCAATTTACTAGATTGCCAGCTTCTCAAGATATACAATGCAGAAGTCACATGAACTATATGCTTTGTGATATCTTCTCCATAATATTTCTCTCTAAGACATAAACATAGCACTGCAACCAACAACCATTGCTCATTACCACGAATGTCTTCATTTTCTATGAATTCAGAGAGTTTATCTAAGCAATCCTGATATTTAGCTTCAGCTATAGATTTCATATCTTCTCTCTCACCAGACACAAATGAAGCACCGCATGCATAAAAAACACTTCTTAAGACTGGGTTCATTGTTCCTACTGGAATGAACACCACACCAGGTTGTAAATTTTGATGAGCAAATTGAGGAGACACTGCAATCATGAATCCCTTCACAAATACATCATAACAGAATGCATCTTCCTCTGTCATGTCAACACCTAAAATCCATGTATTATACCCATTTAGAAGGTTAGACACTCTAAAATTCCGAACTTGAACTTCCAAGTATTTGCGAAATAAAGCATCATCCAACATCTCCTTTTCATTGACAGCCGATTCTTCTGTCCCCTGTTTAAGTATTAATGCTGTAGAAGTTGGTTCAGGTTTGATCTCTGGGGTTTGTGGAATATCATTGTAAAATTCTTGATCTACTTCGATGTTTTCCACTTTCAATTGACCAAGATAAGAATCCAAAATTGGATCAGGAGAATAGAATGAAGGTGTTTTTATATCATCAAAATTAGGAGTCTCTGGCGTTGTGAATTTCAACACTTTGAAATCAGGTGGGGTTTGTGGGCCCCGATCCGGGAACTCCAGAACTTGCATGCCAGGAAGTGCAGAGGTATTATCGGATTGTTTCTTATTAATTATTTTTGGTTTGGTAACTTTCTGTTGTGATCTCTTTCTAGATCCCGGATTAACAAATCTGACCACTGGGTGATTCAATTTTTCAAGTTTGAAGTCGTTCCGATGAGGTAGTGATTGTTCACCGGCTTGAGGCCAAATGCATTTGTATGAACTTCTAGCACAATTATCACAACCTGGTCTTTCTTCATCGCATTTGATTTTTCTTTTCCGGCCTATAGTAGAATGCAGTTAGTACAAGAGTTATGGATCAAATAAAAGTGCTATGCTCACTTACAACAAAGACATCCTGTTTTTAGTCTTCTCTTTGACGTTTCGATCTGAGACATCTTAACTAAGGTTTTGAATAATAGAATATTAAAGAAGAGAAGAAAAAATATAAAGAAAGAATATATTACACAATTTAAATTTACATAGATCTTCTGCTAAATCTTAAAATCTAAGATACAACTTCATCTAAAGAAGGCTCCAATCGATAATTTCTCCACCGTTATGTTATTGACCAACCATAATGCCCAACGTTGCAAGCAAATACACTTAAATTAGCGACACGGAAGCCATCGATAAGGAAAAAAATTCGGTGTGCTTCCCGATTAGGAAGTTTTACTCGCCAAAGATAACAGGAGACGTTTGTATATTACGTATGTATGTATGTATAAGTGATTTAAGTAGTGATGGCTTCATGAATTACCTGGGATGCCTTAACGGCTTCCTCATCGAACCACCGTTTACCGGTTAATTGAATACTAATTGGGGCACCCTTAAAATTTTCAGCGTCATCATATAATTCGTATTCATATTTTTCCGCTTCACTACGTGGCTTGTAAGATTTATCTGGAGCATCTAATTCAGGATCAACTTTCAATCCAGTTGGGAAGACAACATTAGGGAAATCCAAGATATTCCATAGATTAGTGTAACCCCAGTAGTGGATAGTGTGTGGTTTAGCAGCGACTGAAGAGTAAGTTGGACTCAAAATGTAATCGACACCTAATTCATTCATCTTATCTAGATAATCTTGACGACCTGCATCTCTGATAGCACACAATTCTTCTTGTTCTGCGACAGTGACCCCCTTATCACCACAACCAAATCCAAGAGACACATGAGTCAATGGTTGCAATGGCTCACCAGATTTAGCTAAAGCGGCATCTTGATCATGATCGGCACCTTGATTGTACATTGATCCACAGGCGGTGACCAATTTTTCAACATCGAATGATTCCCATTCAATAACGGTGGCACCAGCCTTTTCTAATTTCTCCTTAGCTAATTTCAAACCTCTAAGAATAGGTGGAGTTGGCTTGACGACACCATCATCATACATTATAGCGATTTTCAAATCGGAAACCTTAGGTAATTCCACTTCTCTCCATGGCATTGGCACCAATGCGGCATCACGTTCCCAAGGTTTCCCCCACATAGAGGCCTTCATGAACAAATCAATATCTTGAGCAGATCTAGCTAATGGACCCAAAACACAGATAACTGATTCTGGAGCACCGATACAAGCTGAACTAACATTTTTCATTGATAATCTTTTTTGAGTTGGTCTCAACCCCCAAATTCCGTTAAAGGCAGCAGGTGCACGAATGGAACCACCGATATCGGACCCCAATCCGAAGACTGAACCTTTCATTGCTGCAATGGCACCTTCACCTGAACTTGACCCACCTGGGGTTAATCCAGTATTAGTTGGGTTAGCACATTCACCGGTGATATTATTAGCAGAACATAAATGCATCAAACTTTGTGGTTCAGTAGTACGAACGTAGAAAACTGCACCGGCTTCTAATAAGATTTCCACTGATAGACAATAATTATCGGTGACATTATCTAAGAATCCGACGTAACCGGCGTGAGTGATTTTACCCTTATAATTGTAATGTTCTTTCAATGAAACAGGTAATCCATGTAATGGACCCACGGTTTTACCGTGTTTCTTATAGTAAGCATCTAATTCCTTAGCTCTTTCTAGCCCCTCATCGACGAACAATTCCATAGCACAATTAGTCAATTGATGAGCGATGGTGGCTCTCTTAGCGAATGCCTTGAAGACTTCCACTGAAGTTAGTTCACCTGATGCTATTTTTTGGACTAAATCGACACCTGAAGTTTCAGTGATGTTAAATTCTGATTCAGTGAGAAATTTCTTTGGAATCCCAGTGACATCAACACCTTTCTCCTTTGGAATTAATTCATCGGGTAATTTATATTCATCTAAGATACCTTCCTTCAATTTTTTGTTGTAAGCTTCAATCTTGGGAATATAAGTCTTGAATAATTCTGGGTTTTCAGTGGTGTTTGTATAAGGTCCATACATTTTCGTTGATGATTAAGAAAAAGAAATGAGTGGATTAAGAGGAGTAGAAGAATAAGTGGGGGGGGATTGTGTTGAATATAAATGGATACCAGATTTCTGATTGCCGAATAGAGTTACACAAAAAGGTAATAGATTGCCGAGAGTGTAAATCATTAATAACCACTAATTCGGCAAACTTCACCCATTTTGCAGCAAGATAAGACTAGCCGAATCAAGTTTCCTTTCCCTCTCAGATCTCCGACAGTTGAGAATTTTTTTTTTACCGTGGTTTACACTAATATTAGAATATATGACTTTATTAATATAGTAAAATGCAAATACGAGGAGGATAATAACAAAAAGGCAAGTATAAACTACAAAGACATAACGAATAAACGAAAAACCACAGAAAAAAAAAAACCCAAAAGAAATCTAATTAGTTTCGCCTAATTGTTGTCTTAATTTATAAATTCTCTTTCTTAATTCACCTGGACTATGTTGCATTGGATTTAATTTTTTATCCCATTTCATTTTTTCATAATCATCACCATATTTCTCCACTAATCTTGTTAACCATTCAACTTCTCTAGCACTTAAATGGGCTTTCTTTTTATGTAAATGAGCTTGTGATGCCAATTCTTCTAATTGTTTAACAACTTCGGTGTTGACTTCAATTTTTTCTTCAGTTTCATTAGATTTCTTAGTGGATGGTTCCTTTTCACCATAGACAACTTTAATCACTTTCCCCTCATCATCTTTCACTAATTTAGCCATACCTTTAGGGATATTCTTTGGATCATATGGATCTCTCTCTTCATCTTCCTCATCTTCCTCATCGTCCTCATCGTCGTCTTCCTCTCTATCCTCAGATGGAGTGAAGAATTTCAATTTCTTTTCCTTCCCCCCGGCTTCCTTACCAAGCCTTAATCGTAGTCCCAATTTTGCATAATTTTGTTTTAATGTTAAACTTTTATCCCAGTTATCAGCTATAATTTGATTAGACAAAATTTGATGCTTTCTTTGCTTATCCTTGGTCTTCCGGGTATTCTTCTTGACAGAAGATCTAGCCATCTTTCTCTTTCTAACAGAAACCATGATGTGTAATACTCTATTAATACTCTTTATATCACTTTTTCCTACTTTTCAAAAGGATTTTTTTAAACAAAAAAAATTTTTTTTTTCAAAAATTTTCAAAAAAAAAAAATTGACCCTTATTGACACATACATATGAAATTGACAGACGTTTTTTTCTTTATTTTGTTCAACGTTGTTCAGAAAACGTTCAATAACGTTTCAAGGGGATACCGTAAACCTAATTGTTTTTCTTTATTTTCTTAACTAATTGTTGTTCTTTAATTTATTTTTTCATATAAGATATATTCACTATTTGAAGGTAATCCAATTTTTGGAAGAATAAACAATTGATTAATAATAATACAAACAAACCAAAAAAAAAATGTCAGATTCTGAATCCACAACATCGGCTCCAATCACTACAGAACCAACTAATGAAGTGTCTCCATCAATTACTACAGAAGATGGTGAAACAATTCAATTAGCTCCACATCAACCAGAAAATCAAATAGAGATTGATTCTAGATCTGTCTATGTCGGTAATGTGGAATTCTCCACTACACCAACGGAATTGAACGATTTCTTTTCACCTGTGGGTGTCGTCAATAGAGTTACCATCTTATGCAATAAATATAATGGTAGACCTAAAGGTTACGCTTATGTCGAATTTGAAGACTCCGAAAGTGTGCAGAAGGCAATTGATGAATTGAATGGTAAGGAGAGTAAGGGCAGAGCCGTCACTGTCACCCAAAAGAGAACTAACGTGCCGGGTCTCGGTAGAACCAGAGGCAGAGGCAGAGGAAGAGGTGGATTCAGAGGAAGAGGCGGATTCAGAGGAAGAGGTTTCAGAGGTAGAGGAAGAGGTGGATTCAGAGGTAGAGGTAGAGGTGGATTCTCTGGGGAATCCACTAGAGAAGATGGCGAAGAGGAAGACCAAGACCACGAATCGGCTCCAATTGATGCCACTACAGAGGAAACCGGTGAAACCGTTGCCTCAGTGGAACCATCCGTGGAACAAGTTGAACCTGAAACCACCACTACCACCACTACTGAAGCCGTTGAAGAACAACAAGAATAAAATTTTTTAATACAATAACAAAAAAAAAAAACAATTAAAGGTTCTCCAGTCTCATCTGTGATGTTGATGGTTTTTCATGATAAATATTCTCCTTGCTACACCTGTTTGTTCGACTAAACCTGTCCATACATAGGCTAATTATATTCCTAATGATCTTTTTTTTCCATGCTTTTACTTTTTTGTCTTCCTCTTGCTTTCCATCCTACTTTCTTTTTTCCTCCTCCTTTTTTTTTTTTCTCTTTTACATTATTGCTTACCTATGATTCTTCTTCCTACCCCCCCCCCCCCTTACTTCCTCTCTATTTTCGTTTTTATGATTTCCCGGTTCAAGCTTTTTATTCTCTTTTTATTCTTTTCACCTTGCTTATCTCCATCATTTTATCTTTTATTTTATCCTTTTTTTTCCTAGCTCTTACTTCTTGCTATTTTCTTGTTTTACTTTTACTTTTTTCCCTGTCTTTATTGTCTATTTCCTTTATTGAAAAAAAATACATAAATTATTCATATCTTTTTTTTATGTTATTAACAGATTAATGTTTATATTTTATATTTATATTTAAAAAAAAAGATAGGTTATTTGAACAGAGGAAAAACTAATGATAAATAGGTATAGTAAAGGATGATAATGCAAATAACAGGGGGATTAATTGATATTAGAATAACCAAACCCAAAAGAATAAGACAAATATGATACAAAAAAATGTAAACCACACTTTTAATGGTATACCAGATTTTTCAGCCATGATAACCATTTTCTTCACATTATTCTTAATTTTAAAACTAGCCTTATCAAATTCAGAATTTAATGAATTTAAATTCAATTTTGATTTATTAATTTCGTCACCCATTTTCATTGATAAATCTTTTAATGCAGAAATCTTTGATGACATTATATTAACAGTTTCTTCACTTTGTGATTCTAATTGAGCCATAGATGAAGCACTAAAATCGGCTTGTTGTTTCTTTGTAGATGAACTGACATCATACGGTGATGAAGATCTTTTAAATTGATCATCATCATTGGAGGTTCCGCCCCCTGGTGGTCCTAATTGACTTGTAGTCTCGAAAAGAGCTGTTCTATTTTCTCTTTGATGTGCCTTTGATGAATAGTGTCGACTGCAAATATGAAAATGTATTAGTAATCGTTGTATTGATTATGTGTATTCTCTAATGGTGACATACCTAGAACTCATTATAAATTGGTACCCGTGATTACCCAAGAAGAACAACTGATTAAAACAACTGAAATGATCTTGCTCAATTTTTAACACGCGTATACTTTAATAAACAAATTTTTCGTTGTTGTCCATTATGACTGTTGGCTACTCATTTCTGGCTCCGATTACCACCCTTCACGTCTAATGAATCTCCGTCAAATAAGAACACAACTATCACAGGGGCTCACCATGGCTATGGTGTTGTCCTCGGCATACATTTTTTGGAAACTGTTAGGAGTCATAACGAATTCTAGTTCACCTCTGGTTGTGGTTTTATCAGGTTCCATGGAACCAGCATTTCAAAGAGGTGATATCTTATTCTTATGGAATAGAGATGAATACGTCGACGTCGGTGACATCGTGGTTTACAATATTGAAGATAGAAGTATACCAATTGTGCATAGAGTCGTTAGAGAACACAAAGTTTATGAACCAGAGAGATTGACTAAGAAAGAAAGAAAGCAGGGAAAGAAAAAGGGTGACATTGTGAAAAAGCAATTATTGTTAACTAAAGGTGATAACAATGATGTCAATGATTTATCCTTGTATGCTTATGGTCAAAAGTATCTTGAAAGAAAAAGAGATATTGTGGGGTCAGTCAAGGGTTACATTCCAAAGATTGGGTACGTCACAATCTTGGTCACAGAAAACGAATACTTCAAATATGCCATGGTTGGATTCTTGATCATATCATCCTTATTAAGTAATGAATAAATAAAATCTTCTCTTTTTTTAATGTTATTATACAAGTTTATTATACATTTCTATAATGCACCGTAACCCAAAGTGCCTAGTCTTCTCTTCGATGATGCATCACTATGAGGTCCCTCAGGTCTCCGTTTCTTTGCAGCAGATGATTTGGAATCCTGTAGTAACCTATCGTAAACACTCTTAATGTTATCAGCATTTAATTTATCCATAACTTTACTACCTAACACTAACTCTCTGAATTGCTCATAGTTTCCCGAATTAACTTGAAATCCAGCATTCACTAACAATTGTCTAATCAATTCCTTCTCCTGGTTCAATTTTTGGTTCTCATCATCTAATAAATCCCAATAGAAATCAATAGCGGAAGACCCACGTCTACCACATAAAGCAGTGAACCGTGAATCATCTTTGATTTCAGTTAAAAACTGAACCCATTTCAAATTGGCTAAATTCTTACCACCTTGAAATTTCTCTTTAATTAATTCTTTAAATTGTTCACGAATCTTTCTATCTTCTCTATGATTCAATTTCAAGTTTCTTTGATAATCATTATTCAAATCTGTTTCAATCTTATTCATCACAGATCCGAAAATTGTAATCACATCCAATTTAGATACATTATCGTTGGCATACTGTGCCACAATGTCATCCACTTTAGAATCTAATTTCAATTGACTCTCTAAGTCAGTTTGAAGTTTGTCTAATGCTGCCTTCTTAAGAGATTCCCTTTGCTCATTATGTTTAATTCTTAAATTAGCAACATATTCATTGAAAAATTCCTTCTTCAATTTATTAGGAATCACAGAATAGATAGGTTCCTCCAATATTAATTTTATACATGTCTTCCATCTAGTGTAATATTTCAAATCGTATTTGTCTAACACTTCAAAGAATGATTTCTTATATGATTCCCTAGAATCATCAATCAATTTTAATTCCTCTTCAGTTTTCTGAATCAGGTATATTTCAAATAATTGCTTTCTAAATAAAGGATCTGTTATCCCCCAATATCTATTATCACCAATACATCGTTCTAACACTTTATGGAAGGACCAAGTTGGATCCACTTCAGATTCTTTAAGCATTTGAAGAAATTCATCTTGTGATTTCTTGTCGTTATCTCGTGGTGTTGATTGGATCTGTGAAACCACAGAGTGTGGAATGGCTCTTGATATTACATCTCTAAGAGATACCACGGTATTACCAGGGTATTTATTGGCATCAGTGGTAGTAGTGGTAGTGGTAGTGGTGGTTGTCGGTTGTTCATCTCCATCATCAAATTTCACTCCATCGGATTCTAACTTTTGTTTAATCTCAGAAGGAAGTTCCCACACGGATTCTTCCGTTTCTTCATTGTAATAATATACCTCATTATCGTCGGTAGTGTGCTTTGTCCACACCGATCCTTGTAATGCTTTATCTATGGAATCGGTAGTAGTTGTCTGATTAGTATCAGCACCTGTTATTAATTCATCTGGTTTTTCCCACTGGGTAGCCTCAGTAGCTGCATTGTAGTAATACAATCTACCTTCTTCATCGGTGACTTCTTCCCACGTCATGTTGTAGTGAATTGAATAAGAACAGTAGTAGTTCTGCCAAATTCGACTTTGGCCATTTTTTCGGTTTTTTTTTTGTTGAACGGCCAACTGTAAAAAAAATTAAAAGTAACAACAGGTAATAGTTAGTATATCCTTTCTCGTTGTAAGGAATTACTCATTAATAACTCATCACTATGGTATGTACTAGTCAATGGAATTGAGAATTGATCTCAAAGATGTTGAGCAATGGCGGAAGACAGGAGTGGATACAGAGTTAGTCTCGATCACACTCCCCTTCCTCCCCCTTCTCCATCCGGACAACCGTTTACTCTATTTCTTCATCTTACTAACTCAAAATCTACTTTCCTCTCAGTCTCAATCATTGAAACCATACTTGACGGCAGTCAGACATTCATTGAATGCATCATTGAACCTATCTAACTTTTCATCACAAATAGTTGAAAGACATAATTACCCAGAGATTGAATCTAAGAAAACTAAAGAAGTGTTATTAAATCCAATTCAAATAGCTAGAAATGAAAATGAAAAAATATTAATTGAACCAAGTATTAACTCTGTTAGAGTGTCAATTAAGATTAAACAAAGTGATGAAATTGAAACTATATTGGTTAATAAGTTTACTGGATTCTTAACTAAGCGTGCTGAGAATTTCTTGATCTTAAGAAGATCACCAATTGAAGGTTACGATATTTCATTTTTATTGACTAACTACCATAATGAAGTCATGATGAAGAATAAATTAGTTGATTTCATTATAGAATTTATGGAAGATGTTGATAAGGAAATAAGTGAAATGAAATTGTTCTTAAACGCTAGAGCTAGATTCGTGGCTGAGGCTTACTTAAGTGTGTTTGATTAAACAACACTAATCTGTTTTTTGGTTTCCCGTTTTTCTCTTTTGTTTTACTGTTGTACTTGTCTTATTATATATCAAATCGTATAAATTTTTTAGGAAAAGAAAGCAAAGTAAAAATGGTATTTTGATAGGGGGGTAGAAGAAAAAAAACGTTTAAAAGCTAAGTAAATGCCAAAAGAAGATCCAAAAACAAAGATACCAAAAGGGATTAAAGAACCCATAACCAGATAAAAAGAAAAAAAAAGCAACTAGTTACGAATTTTCTTCCTCAATTTCAAAAAATGTAACACAACATCAACACCAACTAAAAGCACAACATTAGAGACACGGAGAACAAACATCAAAAACCTGCAAACTGGATAGAATAAAGATAATCTATCCTCTCTTTCGTGTCTTACTGTATAAGTCCACAGGTTAGGAAGTTTAAAGTCTTCCATTTATGTTCATAGTTGTTCTTACTCACTGTTATTTTGATATGACCAATGTTAACATTGTGATGCCATTCCAAGATTTGAATAAATTTGTTATGCTTGAAGGAAACTTGACCAGTGGTGACCTCCACTTTGAATGAATTAGCAGGGAAATGTAAATCTGGTAAAAACACTGTCGTAGGTAACCCACTGTTCACTGTACCTGGAGTATTGGTCTCCAAAGTCAGTTCAAACTTCTGCTTAGATAAATTGAAACTCGACCCCACAATGATACCATTTGTACACACGGCATAGGGTCTAGCAAGCACTCTGGCCACCCTAGTACCATCCATGATGGACATCATACGGGTTTCTAAATCAATTTCATCAGATAGAGAGTAATCGTATTTATTATTTGAAACATCACTAGTCAGATGAACATCCTCCATTTCAACATCAGTCTTGTATTCAGCAGAGGTTTCAGTCGATGATGAGGTACCACCAGCTTTCGTCGTTGAATTGGTCATCCATTCAATATATGCTCCCGGTTTATCAGTTGATAAACTAGCTAATTCATGTTGTGGGTGACTATCATCACGAGAGAACAAGGAGAAATCCTCTAGATTCCAGTCATCCCCCCATTTGTGATTGTTCTCTGGATTATAACACCAATAAGTGAAATTCAATCCATTACCCTCTAATGCAGCCATCATGGCATCGTTAGCATCCTCTTGTAAAGTATAATCACCATTACGATATGCCTTTTTATCATTCATGTCGAATGGCATCCCAATCTCAGTCATGATCACTGGAACATTGATCCCCAAATTTTCTCTTGTTTCATGTCTCAATTCAGCCAATTGTTTCTTAATGGATCTCCGTATGTTAGGCTCACCAACCACTATACTAAACACAGGATTGATATAACGACCCCTGATAATTCCCAAGGTGTCCACATTGTAAGTTCTATTCCAGGTCTTAAACATCAAGGACATTCCATCGTAATAATGGTGTGCCGAAATGGTTTTTTCATCAATCAAATCAGTTCCCTTCAATTTAGGTGGGATCTCGAAAACAGGTTGTTGCATAATCACATACAACTCAGGATCAAATTTGTTCACCATAGTTTTGAATTTTTTCCAGAAATCGACAAAATGGGAGTTCACAAAAGTTTCTATATCCAAATGTTGACCAGAGTGTGGATGAACCGAAAAGTATTGAGGATTGAGCAAATCTCCTGACCGTGGGTCCCAGACACCATGTTGAGCAAAGATACACTCTCCGAGCTTCCATCTTGGGTCTCTATTGAACCCGTAATGCTTATCCATGGAATCATCAGTGATCCATGCCTTGACACCGTGTGGATCAATCACTGTTATATCTTTCTTTCTTGGACCAAACACTGTCAGTTGATAGACCTCAACTTCTTGTGCGATACCCATACCCAATCTCATAGCTTGGATTGCCTTAGGTGACGCATCCAGTTTCAATTCTTGGTTAGCAGGGTATTTATCCAAGTCCGGGAAACCATAAAGTCCCTCGTTGGGTTCATTTAATGTCTCCACAGCAAATATAGTGGTTGAAGTGTAAATCTCTGGAGCTAATCTTTTGACTTCAGATAGGAGGTACTCCACTGCTGCGATAAAGTGATCCTGGAGGTAATCTTGGATATTAACACCATCGATGATTGCCTTTGGGGTGAATAATTTCCCGGAAAAGAAAAACGTAAACATTACCTGTGTAGCCAATCTATAGTAGTTTGTAGCCCACACCATCTTAGTGTAGTTGGCAGGATCAGCTGAAAAGTTGTGGAGTGATGCAGCGGCCGATTCCTCAAAGTTTCTTGGTTCCAACCCTGCAGCGTATAGAGTCCACATTGGAGCTCCGGAACCACCGGTGTATCTTGACCAGACATCTTGATGTGGATCGATACTCACAAATAATCCACCAATGTCATGGATTATCTTGAGCATCTCCACTGTGTAGTTGACGTAATCATCGTCGTATATCCCTGGACCCTCATGTTCGATGGCCTCCCATGTGATTATATATCTGATGGTGTTGTAACCCCATAGTTTAATTCTTGTAAAGTGTTCATATGCCTCTTCTAGGGGGAATGGTCTCCCCACGAAGGAGACGTGATCCCCTTCTTCGTAGAATCCGCATTTCTCGGGTTTATAGTATGATTTGAATTTTGGAGATGTAGGTAATTTAGCACACCCTGCCAAATTGACACCATGCAATTGGATACGTCTTCCCGTGGCTTCCTCTATGAAGTTACCTCTGGAGTCTGTGCTCAACTTCTGGGTTTGCACCACAGATTGAAGTTGGGGAAGGGGCACCCTCTTGATTTCCTTCATATTGGAATTGGTTATCTTATCAAGCAATTGTGGCGATGACGACTCGTAGGGCAACAACTGGAATCCTGCTTTAGTATTTTTCATGAAATGACTAGCAGATGAGCTTAATAGCCTTCTCTGTGGAGTAGAAAAGATCTGTTTGAACAAAATGGGTTGCTCCTGATCTTAAAAGTAAAAAAAAAGTTGGAGGAAGTTAAAATGTTGTTTGAAAACACCAGTTTTTCTAGCTTATATGGTTGATATAACTATTCTTTATTGATTTTGTATACCAACTGATGTATCCACTAGAAACTGAATAATACCCAATATAATTAAAGAAGAATAACCATAAAATCAAATGTGAACGTTACAAATTTATCTTTTTTTTTTTACCGCATGCACATAGTAGCAAGACTTGCCAATACGGTGGGTAAAAGCATTATGATCTTTATGATATGGTGAGCTTTATGTATTCATCTTTTAACCCGATTTATGAGATACCATTCTACTTATAGCTTCATCTAGGCTTGTCATATGTTCAGATGGTTATATATAAACCATGATATGATAGGGAGTAAGAAAACGAAGACTAAATAGAAATTGCCGACATTGTACATCCGTTATCGTAAATTCAATGTAATAATAAATATATGCTCCAATAGATCAACTATCAATAGCACATCTCATTACAATTCTCAATACATATTTAAGCTTACATAAAGTTACTACAACACTTGTACTTTTCTGTGCTCTACTCTAACCCTGAGCTTATCTGCCAAATTGTATTGTGTGTGATCCGGAAAACAGAATTTTCGGAGTAAAGAGATCTCTTAAACGACTTCTTCTTCTTCTTCTTCTTCTTCTTCTTCTTCTTCTTCTTCTTCTTCTTCTTTCTCTCATTCCATTCACCACTCACCTCTATATCCAAATGAGACCCAATACATTGCTCGCCATCTCCCTGGTAGCGTGCTACTCAGTGCGGTGCCAGGCCATATCGAAAAACGTTTACACTCCACCACCATTCGATGACGACAACGATGAAGACCAAGACCAAGACCAAAACGAAGATCAAGACCAAGACCAAGAAACTATTGACACTCCTAAAGAATGGTCCGATCTCCTCTGTGAAGACGTCTTTGCCATACCTGGAGTAGACCAATGTTCCTTTGTCACAAATAAATGTGCTGAAAATCAATTGGGGTTGATAAACTACTACACTCTGTATTATTGTCAGGCGTCTAACCAATTGGAACGTAAATTGTTGGTAATCCCTCTAGTCAGTGGGATTCTGATTATGCTATTCATATGGCTAGGTCTCACGGCAAGTGAATTCCTATGCCCCAATTTGTCATCTATATCTAATTACCTCAAGATCCCAGAGAATATCTCTGGATTGACCCTGTTAGCATTCGGTAATGGGTCCCCAGATATCATGTCCACATATAGTTCATTCCAAACGGATAATGCCTCTCTATCAGTGGGTGAATTGATTGGGGCAGCCTTTTTCATAACAAGTTTCATCATAGGTACAATTGCAGTGGTACATCCATTCAGTTTGATTAATGAGGCAGCTCCACAAGATGAAGACTCCAACGCACATAGTTACATAGTATCCAATGATAAGGCCGTGTACATCAGGGATGTGACATTTTTCCTGGTGTCCATGGTTCTCACAATGGTCATATTGCAAAATGGAGTGCTCACTAAACCGAAATTATTTATATTGATCTCAGTGTACATCATATACGTGCTTGTCGTCTCTGGTTGGCAATGGGTCACCTCAAATAAGCATAGACGACTCGTGGAGGACCACAGAATTAGAAACATGTATGATGATAACTCCATTTTGGATATCTCTGGGAATGACCTGGAATTCGAGGACAGATACTCATTCAATCCGATGATCCTGAATAACATAGAGTTTGGATCCATCTTGAAGAGTCTTACCCAAAAGCAAACAGTGAAAATTAAATTATCCAATCTACCAAGTTATAGAGACGATACACAAGTGTACGAGTCCAGATTGACAGACCAAAATGAAATTATAGAAGATGACCTGGATGACGACGTGCAACATGTGCCCACTGCTCCAGAGAGTAACATTTTCAAAAATGTATTTTTGCTCATCACCTTGCCACTACAATACATATTAAATTATACTGTTCCCCTAATGTCATTTGAACAATACGGTACAGATGTGAAATATGGGTTCAACAAATTTGTGGCATTGTTGTGCTCTGTGCTTCTCTCACAATTCGTGTTTTTACACTCCTTTATAGAAGACCGAGGCTTGACAAACTACTTACTTGCCATCATCATTGGTGGGGCCACCACCGGTATTACGTATTGGGATTTCACAAAGCATACACAATCAGATATAGTCAAATTGATGTTATCCAGTTTGGGATTCATAGCAGCAATCTCTTGGATAGGTATTATAGCTGAAGAATTAATCAATGTATTAAAATTCTTCTCTGTGTTGACTAGACTCTCTGATGCCATCCTGGGATTGACTATCTTTGCCATTGGTAACTCCATAGGAGATTTAATATCGAATTTGATCATCGCTAAATTGGGGTACCCCTTGATGGCACTAGCAGCATGTTTTGGTGGTCCTCTACTAAATTTATTATTGGGTATCGGTGTGAACGGATTGATAGTCGGTGGCCACGTCGAAGTTCAATTGAACTTGAGTTTATACTTGAGTTGTATCTGGGTGATCATGAATTTATTGTTTATCCTTATGTGGGTGCCCCTGTGTGGTTGGAAGTTCGATCGATTCACTGGGTTCATGATGATCGGTATCTGGGTTGCAGGTACCTTTGTGAGTATTATGGTTGAATTGTTTGCTACGTAGTTGGTATCTTTTCTCTTACATCTCTTTTCTATATATCTAACTAATACAAAAAAAATTAAGTTATTTTATGATATCAGATGAATACGAGTAAATAAGGGTGACGAATCACTTTTATTAATGCTTTTGGAGCTCATTTGTATGAAACACAAAATTGATCAACTTACGCTTATAGATGATCATTATTTTATAATATCATTGATTGTATACATAAAAACAACAAGTAAGATCTAGTGATTCATTCAAATTAGGTGAACCTCATATCCCTGACAGGAGTTTGGTAGGATTAAAACTAAAACTCATTAATACCTACTTGATAGATATGTCACATTAGCATGTTTTTCTTTGAGTTAACACAACCAAACTCGGTAGTATAAATAGTTTGCCCGTTCCCCCTCGTTTCTTCCTCCTATGACTTGAAAGACCAAGTAAGAAAGAAATATATTAGACAACTAAACATGAATCAAGTGGATTGCATCCAGTTGATGATGGACCTACCTTGGGAACTTCAAGTTTTGGTCATACGATATTCTATCAATGTTATTGAGGATCAATCATTCCTAGTTAAAATTGGATACCCCACGTTAGTCAGATTACTTGACTCAATGGAAGAATCCTTCAGTTGTGTATTGGATCTTTCTCAGAGAGGCTCAAAAAGCATGGCATTTTTAGGATTGGATTCGAAAAGTACTTGGTTCCAAACAATATTTTATTTTGAGATTACTTCAGAGGAAATTGACGAATTGAAGTTAATTCCACCAATGCTTCTATTAGTGAAGCTCACCAACTTCAATGAATGTATATTAAATGTTATTCTTAACTTTAAGCCAGGGACATCAATTCGTGCGAGATACCCCTCTGTGGTTGAAAAACAGAGTCGATGGACATCAAGAATAACTGTGTTGGATATCTACGATACAGATTTGCAACCAATTAATTGCCTTTTGACAAAATTTCCCAACTTGAAAACTGTCCATATAGAATTGGGTTATTTGGTAGATGAAAATTCAGAAAATGATGAATTTTATGACTTACTAAGTGTATATTGTGAATATCTTGACCAGATCATTCTAGTGTCCAAAGAAAAATTTCCAGGAGATAGACTGGTTTTTTTCGTGTTTGCAAATCCAAAGATTAAGTTGAATATATCAAACTTTGTTGGTCATTTTGACGATATATTGACGTTAGTCTCTCACCAGCTTGTAATGAATGAGGCTCAAATAGTTTATCCAAAAATGGACCTTAATGAACTCATGATTGGAGATGATTTGTCATATTTTAGTCTTGCTGATTATGATCTAAGGTTGTTATCTCAATTCAAACACTTAAGGGAAGTCTCTTTAACCGTGGACTACCTGAAAGAGGTAAAATTTGCAAGTACCACAATCAGCTGGTTCACAATAAATACTTGTGTCCTCTCTGATGTTGATTTTAGTGGTCTGTTCAATTTGAATACGTTGAAGTTGGTAGTTAAAGAATCATACTCCTCTGATGTGATTTTCCCTGATACATTGTCCATTCTTACATTGATCTTGCCAGGAAAAACAGGTCCTCCCCTACAAATTCCTGGGAAAATAAGAACACTCACAATACCGGATTGGTTCACTGACCATTTGAATTTTGATAAATACTTGTTATTAACTTGGTTTGAAATTACAGTTAGTGGAAGTATAAGAAAAACTGATCCAATATGGTCCAATATCCCAAGAACTGTTGCACTATTATCCATAGACTATGGCCAGACTTATCATCAATTCAATGATATCATAGTTGAAGAGAGATTCGAGAGATTAAGCTTGAGGTTTTCAGACTATCGTAAAATATTCGTCAATTGTGAAAAGGAAACCGTTAGAAAGTTGTACAAGGAGATCAGCCCTTGGGAATGTATATTTGTGTATGTTATGGGGTCAGACACTGTTCTCACCATTTCTGGGAGTAACTGTGAGGTTAGAGTTCCTACGAATATTCGGGATCAGATTTCCGTGATCAATGAGGCATTGGAGGTAGTTGAAATCACGAGTACCAGCCATGATATGGATTTCTTTTATACTAAATAAGTGTGTCTTCGTTTGACTATGAACTTGTTGTAATTAGTGACACACAAATTGAGTCTACGATTTAGTAGTATATATTATTTTATTTCTTTTAATAAATTAATCCTGCTACCACACCACCAGTCCAACCGCTAAAATAAATTATTTTTGACCCCCGGTTTTCTAAAGCAGCGTTGCGGCAAGTCCTTCTGGGTACTTAAATATGGGAATCGTAATTACCACTAAATAACAAAATCGCCGATCGACGGAATTTGTGCGTGCGACACTCAATCAGTTAACGCGCTTCACGTAATCTAGGGCAAAAGTATGTAAACAAAGCATGAAAAGAGAGAAGAGATCAGCTTGCCAGTACTCTGATCAACAAATTAAACCACCAACTGGCAAATGAGTTTCAAATTTAGAAGTTTTGGGAAGAACCTGAAGGAAACTCCCAATGAAATGGGGACAGGAGCTGGGATCAACCCAAGTTATAAGAGAAAGAGAACATTGACTGATCCTACAGATACTCTGTTTAAACCATTCAAAGATCCCATAGTCAAGAGACGTTCACAAACTAGTAACATAGGAGATGGAAGACTCGCAGTGAGAAAGGCTAGACGTAATGGTCCAGCTTCATATGCCGAACTTGACATGCAATCAAAAACCACCGATGACGACTTTTCAGTAGATGCCTCAGGGAACAAACTGTTAACCAAAAAAAAGAATGCCCTTCTCCCCAGAAACTTCTTGAAATCAATGGATAACTCCAAGATGACATTGACTTCAAGATTTACTGTGCCATTGAAAATGAATAAGGAAAACCAATATGAGATGATGAATGCTAAACCTCCACCGCCATTGGGTAATAGGAAAAAAGTGTACTTCCCACCGAAACCACTTCATGATCCAATGGGTGAATACGCTATTGTGTTGTATGATCCTACTGTTGATGTGATCCCCCAATTGAAACAAGAAGATGATGAACTCAAAAAGAAACAGGAAGAAGAAGCATTAGCCAAGGCAGCCGCGGAAGCAGCAGTGCAACCAGAACAGAGACCAGTGAAGAGACGTAAAACTGTCCATAAATCATTAAATGAAATGTTGGGAATATCCAATGATCCAAATGATGATCCTACAAAGAAATTCCCTAATGTTCCTGTCGTCATTGATCCTAAATTATCTAAAATTTTGAGACCTCATCAAATCGCTGGTGTGAAATTCTTATATAGATGTACCGCTGGATTAGTTGATGCCAGGGCACAGGGATGTATCATGGCTGATGAAATGGGATTGGGTAAGACATTACAATGTTTAGCCTTGATGTGGACTTTATTGAGACAGGGGCCAAGAGGTAAGAAAACTATTGATAAATGTATCGTTGTGTGCCCTTCATCATTAGTCAGAAATTGGGCTAATGAGATAGATAAATGGTTAGGTAAAGGTGCATTGAATTCATTAGCTATCGATGGTAAATCTACAAAACCTGGCGAAGTCGGTTCTGCCATCAGAAATTGGGCTGAAGCTAAGGGAAGACAAGTGGTCAGACCGGTCTTAATTATTTCCTACGAAACTCTGAGAAGAAATGTTGAGAACATGCAGGGTTGTGAGATTGGTTTAATATTGGCAGATGAAGGTCACAGATTGAAGAATGGTGAATCATTGACGTTTTCTGCTTTGACCTCTTTGAATTGTGTTCGTCGTGTCATTCTCTCTGGTACTCCAATCCAGAATGATTTATCTGAATACTTCTCATTATTGAATTTTGCTAATCCTGGATTGTTAGGGTCTAGAGCTGAATTTAGAAAAAACTATGAATTGGATATTTTAAGAGGTAGAGATTCCTTAGCTACAGATAAGGAAAGAGAAAAGGGCGATGCCAAATTACAACAATTGACAGAACTTGTGTCAAATTTCATCATCAGAAGAACCAACGATATCTTATCCAAATATTTACCAGTGAAATACGAATATGTGATTTTCTGTAATCTATCAGATCTACAACAACAATTATACACTCATTTTATTACTTCACCTGATATCAAGAAATTATTAAAGGGTGAACACTCTCAACCATTGAAGGCCATTGGGTTATTGAAGAAACTCGTGAACCACCCAAACTTGTTAAATTTACCTGATGATATTGAAGGTTGTGACCATTTGTTACCTGAAGAATATATCCCTCAATCTATGAGTAGTATGGGTAGAAATAGAGAAGTTCAAACTTGGTACAGTGGTAAGATTGCCATGCTGGAAAGATTCTTATACAAAATTAATAGAGAAACTGATGATAAAATTGTCTTGATCTCTAACTATACACAAACTTTGGATTTGATTGAGAGAATGTGTAGACAGCATAAATTTGGCAGTCTTAGATTAGATGGTACGATGAATATCAACAAGAGACAAAAATTGGTTGACAAGTTTAACAATCCTGAGGGTAAGGAATTTGTGTTCCTTTTGAGTTCAAAGGCTGGTGGATGTGGTATCAATTTGATCGGTGCAAACAGATTGGTGTTATTAGATCCTGATTGGAATCCCGCCTCTGATCAACAAGCATTAGCCAGAGTTTGGAGAGATGGTCAAAAGAAGAATTGTTACATTTATAGATTTATTGCTACTGGGACCATTGAGGAGAAGATTTTCCAAAGACAATCTGCTAAATTACAATTATCATCATGTGTGGTGGATTCCAATGAAGATGTGGAAAGATTATTCTCTAGTGATAATTTAAAACAATTATTCCAATATAATCCGAATACTGTTTCTGACACGCATAACACTTATAATTGTAAGCGTTGTCAAGCTGACACTGGGAAACAAAAAATCAAATCGCAAGCTATGTTATATGGTGATGCCACTACATGGAATCATATTTGTAAGGATGATTTAGCTAAGAATGAGGATTTCTTGATTCAAAATGAATCACAATATGATACTATCAGTTATGCCTTCCAATACATTTCGCATTAAAGTTGGATACTTATTTATTTATATATAGATTTAATACATTTCCCAAATTTCGCCTCCCAATTCCTTATTAATCCATGAAGTAGCCCAAAAAAGAGTTTCACTATTAGAATTTTGTCTATCTATCCATAGTAATCCATTACCTAATAGTTCATCCAAGTTAGATTTACATCTAACCGTTTTCCAACCAAAATTATCTCGAAGCATCCCTACGGAGACGAATCCAAGCATTTCCGATGTTGATAATATTAGACTTTGATCATTACTCAATTCTTGTGGAGTAGATTTAATATAATTGAGTCCACCAATCTTGACTAATTGTAATTCATCTCCCAACACTTGTAGACTTTTCAATGCTTGTAACACTTCTGTTTCATTAAATTTTAACACTAGGGCATCATTGGACATTGTACTACTTTTATTAATCAATTTAATTAAATCTTTCACCTTGATGATACCACCATTTAAATCTTTAGTCAATGAACACACTTTAATAATCTTCAATGACAATTGATTCATCTTTTCATCTTGATCAATGGTTTCACCATTCAATGAAGTTGACACCACTAATGGATCAATTCCAAATGATTCACAAATTTGACTGAATTCCACTCTGAATTTTGGATTTTTGATGATTTCATCATTATATTGCTTTTTAAATGAAATCAATGCATTTTGGAATACTTGTAATTGAGTTTGTAATTCTTCATGTTGTTGTTCTAATAATTTAGCACCCAAATCTTGATATTTAGACTGATCTCCAGCTATCGTATCAAATGATGCTAACCCAGTTCTATTCATTGTTTAGAGTTACCAGAAAGACAGTACAAACATAACAACAGTTCTTTATCAATAAGGTAAAATTGATATGAAAAGACCAAAAAAAGGTCGTGCGTGCCACAATCCTGTGTCTCGAGTGTTGGAACCCAAAAATTGACGATTTTGCCACTGTACACAAAGTAGATGTTTTACAAAACACGTAGCAGTACCACTAACAGTTACCATTGGTAGATCTATTTATAAGAAATATTCATCCATTAATGTCTACCGAGGCAATTGCTAAACCGACAGAAGTCACAGACTCAAAGACTGAAGAAACAGTCAGCATTGATCAAAGTATGTTTTTTACTCTCTCTATGGTTTTCTTTCAACACTGAATAATCTTACTAACCACACTACTCCTTCCTTTCAATAGGTTTAAATGATTTCTTATCATTGATTCAAAAATCGGCTACTAATTATGATCCAAGATATATCCTAAAGGTGTTCCGTGAATTGACTCCAGTGAGATCTAAGATCACCGCCAATGCATTAATACCAATAATTGAAACCACATATCCAACAACTCACGCAAATAAGGCATACTTGTTATCCACTTTAAAACCATTCCAAGACAACGATGTGGATGCCATGGACACCTCCGAAGATGACAAGTCTACCACAGCACAATCTATAGAATTGACTCCAGAGGTTGACATCTTTATCCATTTATTAGTGCAAATATATTTACATGACATTAAAGAAATCAAGAAATTGGATGCCTTCAATGTTAATACAATCACAGCTTTGAAATCATATAACAGAAGAACATTAGATTTCATTCAAGCTAAAGTGTGGTTTTACATTTTCAGATCAAAGGAATTATTGAAAGATTTGATTCCAATTAGAGCTGAATTATTGGCTGCATTGAGAGCTGCCACTTTAAGACACGATACAGAGACTAGAGCTTCAGCAATTACATTATTATTAAGAAATTATTTGTTAGCTAATGATATCAATCAAGCATTTAATTTAGTGGAGAAGACGGAATTCCCCGAGGATGCCACTAATTCTGTTGTGGCTAGATATTACTATTACTTAGCTAGAATTCAAGCCATTCAATTAGATTATTCCACTGCTAATGAATGTGCCATCACTGCCATCAGAAAGTGTCCACAAACTAAGTCTGCCTTGGGGTTCTTACAATCTGCTACTAAATTGAATATTTTAATTCAATTATTAACTGGGGAAATCCCAGAGTTATCCAGTTTCAGAGATCCATCATTGGAGAGATCTTTGTTGCCCTACTTGGCTGTCACTAGAGCTGTCAGATTGGGGGACTTGAAAATATTCAATGAGGTGCTCACCAAATATGGTGGCAATTTGAAAAAAGATAACAATTACAATTTAGTGTTAAGATTAAGACAAAATGTTATCAAGACGGGTATCAGAACTATCTCATTGTGTTATAAGAGAATATCCTTGAAGGATATCTGTATTAAATTACATTTAGATAGTGAATTGAGTGCTGAATACATTGTGGGGAAGGCTATCAAGGATGGTGTCATTGAAGCCACGATAAACCATAAGGAAGGTTACATGCAATCTAAGGAATTACTTGATGTGTATCAAACAAGAGCTCCACAGGAGGAATTCGATAGAAGAATTAAATTCTGCATGGCATTACACAATGATAGTGTTAAAGCTATGAGATACCCTGAGAGTGCTAATAGAGTTGACTTGAAGGCCGATTTAGAAGCTAGAGAGAGAGAACAAGAACTGCTTCAGTACTTGCAAGATGGTGATTTCTTTTAGAGTGTGTATAACTTACTAAATAAATAACCTGCAAAATGTATAATTTCCTTCTATTGTACGTCTTCGCTCACGAAGAAAATGAAAATTTTCAGAAAATTCGAAATTTTGATCGGGTTATGTATTTGTAATTACGGAACGTTTACATCTTATCTTATAGTATTATATAACAATGATTAACTTAAGACTACTGGTTAGACCTTCAGTGGGGTGTAACAGATTGAATGGTGTGGCCTTTATGAAGTTTGCCGCTCCACAATTACAACACCAACAACAACATAGACTCATAAATCATGTCAGGTTATTCAGTACAACATTTCGTCAATTACAACAACAACAGCAACCACAACCACCTAAGAAGGAGTTACCTAAATTATCAGCGGAGGAATATAGAATGTTACGTGACCATTACTATGCAAAGAAAAACAAAATTAAAACTCAAACATCAATAAATTATTCAGTGTCTTTTATGTTATTCTTCACAGCATTAGCGTTTGCAGCTGTGCCCATTTATAGATTGGTGTGTCAAAAAACTGGTTGGGGTGGAACTCCACAAACTGATCAATCAAAGATCACTAAAGATAAATTAATTCCTGTTGATACAAATAAAAGAATTAGAGTGTCATTCACTGCAGAGACTTCATCAATGTTACCATGGAAATTTGTTCCTCAACAAAGAGAAGTCTATGTTGTTCCAGGTGAATCTGCATTAGCATTTTATAGGGCTAAGAATAAATCTGATAAGGATATAACTGGTATGGCCACTTATTCTGTGACTCCAGATCATGTTGCACCATATTTTAATAAAATCCAATGTTTCTGTTTTGAAGAACAAAGATTAAACGCTGGTGAAGAAATTGATATGCCATTATTTTTCTTCATTGATCCTGAATTTTCACAAGATCCAGCTATGAAAAACATTGATGATGTTGTTTTACATTACACTTTCTTTAGAGCTACCCATGATTCACAACATGAAGAAATTATGGCTGAAGCTGCAAAGGAAGCTAAAGCTAAGGAAGCAGCACAATTATAAGTTCATGTATATAAATAAAACTATTCTTGTTAATAATAAAAAGTTATCTTTTTTTTTTGTAGTTATAAAAGTTAAAATAAATGAATAGTTGGAAAAGTAATAGGGGAGGGGGCAAATAAGACAGAAACACAAATAATAAATAAAATTATTCTGGACCCTTAATCATAATCTTGATAGATTTACCTTGCTTAAAGTATTCATAAGCGTCAATTGATTCTTCAAATGTGAATCTATCAGTGATCAATGGGTTAACGTTGATTCTACCAGATGCAATTAATTCAACGGCAGTCTTGTAATCATCAACACCATATCTGAAGGAACCCTTAATGTTAATTTCGGATTCCAAAACGTGAGCAATTGGGAATCCATCTAATGTATCACCACCCATACCGACTTGAGTGTATCTACCCTTCTTTTGTAATAATTTGATTGTATTAGCAATACAGAATTTATTACCGGTAGCGTCAATACCGACATTTGGTAATTCACCATCCCATTCCTTTTTAACGTAAGCCAAGATTTCGTCAAATGACTTACCCTTTGAATTGAAAACGTGAGTGGCCATACCATTTTCCAAGGCAAAATCTAATTTATCTTGAACGATATCAACGATTAAAACTTTTGGACAACCAAATGCCTTACCTGTACCAGCAGTCAATAAACCAACAGGACCAGCACCGAAAACGACTAATCTATCACCGAATTTAACATCAGCTTGTCTATTAGCGTGAACACCGACTGACAATGGTTCCACCAAGGCACCTTGTTCTAAAGTGACATTATCTGGTAATTTAACACAGAAATCTTCTGGTAATAGATAATATCTACAAAGAGTACCATCAAATGGTGGAGTAGCAGCAAATGCCATCTCTGGACATAAATTGTAAGCACCAGTTTTGTATTCATAAGAATATCTTGATGGGATACCCGGTTCACAAGCGACTCTATCACCGACTTTGAGTGACGTCACCTTATCACCAACTTCAACGATGATACCTGATGATTCATGGCCCAACACCATTGGTGATGTGACCTTGAATGAACCACAACAACCTGTTTCATAATAATGAGCATCTGAACCACATAGACCAGTGTATTTAATTTCAATTTTAACAAATCTTGGATCAGTTAAAACAGGAACAGGTCTATCTTCGAAACCGATTTTACCGATTTCTTGTAAAACAACTGATGGGTTATCGTTTTTTAAAGTAACAGTGGTTGACATTTTTTGATTAAATTGAATTGGTAAGTAATTTAATTTAGTTGTTGAGTAAATGAAAGGAACACGTATAGATGATGAAATAAACGTTTGTTTAAATAGGGGAAATGCACGGGTTAACAATTTGTGGTGAGACATCAGAATTTTGTGCTTGCTATGGGGGGGGTTAGTGGATATGGGGTATTCAATAAATAAGGAATTGGGTTGATATTTATAGTAATAATATATAGGATATATGAATACTAGATTACAGTAGAAGGGGTGTAAAGAGAGGAGAATATAGAGTGGAGTCAGAGAGGCAAGCCATACAATTGAGTGTAGTAATACTTTAATATAGAGAGATAGGGAATTCCGTATGTTTGCTAGAGGGGTGAGCCAGCACAGCGTGCTGTGCTGCTCTTTTTTTTTTTTTTTTTTAAGTGGTATGTTGTTTTAAGTGGTAGCAGTTCCGGGGATGGGGTATTCCGGGGATGGGGTAGAAGATAAGATAGAGAGATATTTTGAGTATAGAATATTATAGAGAAATATATTTAATTCTTGTAATGAATTGTTCTGAAGAAATCCATACATTGAGTGAAAACCACTAATAAGATACCACCACCTGGACCTAATCTTAACACTTTTGGTAAGAAACCTTTATACAATGCTGTGACACCTTCCTCTCTGAAGATAGTCACCAATGATGGTAAAGTCCAATTATATTTTCTAACGACACCAGGCACATTAGGAGTATTTTGGATTCTCGATTTAACCACATCGAATGGTGTATTAATCATGGTACCCACTGTACCACCAATGGCACCAGACATTAAATCATTTAAAGTTCTCTCAGTTGGTGATTTAGCCTTTGGTAAAAGTGATTTAACTTGGAAAATGATACCGAAATAACCTGCATTCCATGCTATGTGTCTCCATAGGGTGGCCTCTAATCCATTGTAAAATGATAAGATACCTTCTTTTTTCAAAATTTGTTTAATAACGTCACCCATACCTGTATATTTGGAAGTTTTATCTTGTAATCTAATTTTAACTAATTCAAAGGGCACCACGACGAATGATTCAGTGGCACCAGCTGTTGCACCAGTTAACACAGCTAATGGTTGAGTCATCTCTGTGACACCGAATGCACGTCTATACACTTTCCCCCATTCATCATTGGCAGCAAATTTAGTAGCTCTCTTTGGAGCTTCCATTAAAATTGGAGCAGAGATACCACGATATAATCTTGAAAAACCTTCAGTTTTCACAATTTTAGTTAAACAATCAACGACACCAGTGTATTCAGCTTGAGCACCTGATCCGACTTGTAATTGAATTCTAGTTTTGACCACATCTAATGGGTACATAACTAAAATTTCAGAGACACCAGCGACGGCACCAGCTAAAAATTGATACACAAATGGTAAGGCTAATGGGGGGTGTTAGTAGTTAAGTAAATAAAATGTGGAGTCATATTTTTTTTTTTTTTTCACCGGGTATTGATCTCCGGGTAAAACATAACTTTTGTTATAATCAATTGATATAAATTCAATTAGAAATTAATACATACGTCTAGTATCAGCCATTATTGATTTATATAAATTTAATTTTAATTAAGAGAAGAGAAAACAAGAGGTTAAAGAAAAAGGTCAGTTATTTAAAATGAGCCCAATTTTTGCGTTTTTTTGAAAAATTTCGTAAAAAAACGTTGAACGTAAAAAAACGGATAGGTGGAAACTGTAAGAGATCTATTGACAATTTAAAGCGAGGTAAAAGGTAAGGATGTGTGGGGAAGTTAAGTGGCTAAGAGGATAAACTAAGTGGAGTAGGATAAGTGGAGACAAAGTTAGACAGAAGGTAGTTCCCGGGAATATGTATTAGTAATTGAAATTGATTAAGTGGTATTAACCCCCTATTAAGTGTAACACTCTGTGTCAATTAGTATATTCTATCTGTCATTATACACACGTGTGACAATTAGTATCATTATTCATGTCATTCCATAATTACGTGTCAATATGTGTCTGTCATTCCATTTTTACGTATCAATTATTTCTAATGGGTGATGATATCCGATAAACGGTGAAGCAATATCGGGTCCGTTAATTTGTTAACTGCCGAATATTCAGTTTATCTTGTTTTACATTTATAAAGTTGGTGATATAATACAGTTATCTCCACTCCCCCCATTAAACCACCACTGTCTACTTGCAACACTCTCTCCATCCATTTCTTCTCATTCCCCTGTCTTATCTTAATCATCTTCCATTATTAAAATTAAGCGAGAAACTCATTTAGTAGTCCCCGACTCATTTCTTAGTCATTTTTTTCTTCCTAACTACTCCTCATTAAAAATTTGTATAAAATTGGCAACAAATTTCTCTTTTATTAGTTTACTGAATTTTTTTTTTTTTCTTATTAAACTAATATCATTAAAAGTTATAAACTATTCACAAAAATTATGTTTACTAGAGCTATATCACAAACAATTAGATCAACAAGATCGACTATTGTTAATAAAGCAACTTTGAATTCAATTAAACCAATTGGTTTTACACAAATAAGAAATTATCATCCAAAAGTTATTGATCATTATCAAAATCCAAGAAATGTTGGTACCATGGATAAATCATTACCAAATGTTGGTACAGGTTTAGTCGGTGCACCAGCTTGTGGTGACGTTATGAGACTTCAAATTAAAGTTAATGACGATACAGGTGTCATTGAAGATGTTAAATTTAAAACATTTGGTTGTGGTTCAGCTATAGCATCTTCATCGTATGCAACAGAATTAGTTAAAGGTATGACATTAGATGAAGCTTCAAATATTAAAAATACAACTATAGCAAAGGAATTATCATTACCACCAGTTAAATTACATTGTTCAATGTTAGCTGAAGATGCAATTAAAAGTGCAATCAAAGATTATAAATCAAAAAGATCTAATAAACAACCAACTTTAGGTCCAGATGCAACAAAAACTTCAACAACTACAACTTCAGCTACATTAGTTTAATATCTTATATATATACTCACTCTTTTTTCTACTAATTCTATTTCCTAAATCATATAATATATTCATTTTAATTTAAAAAACTCCGTCCCACAGAAAATAAAAAAAAAATTCAGATTAAACTGGGGTTTATTACATGTTGATCGATTCGTATTGGTCAATTCAAAGTCATCTCGGCCGAAATAGCCGCATAACTTTTTAATATTTGCAAACATAAATTTGCCAACAATCACTTATTTCATCACCATTGGGGTAATACATCAATTCACGTCTAGTATTTGAATAACTATATGGATCACCAGTATTTAAACATGCAAAGAATCCACCAGTGTTACCGTTAACTGTTAATTTCCCATCAATATTAAATTCAAATTGATAATAAGAATTAGGGGTAGCCACAGATAATGCTACAAATGCTGAATTCAATGATAAATATTGGGTAAACCCCTCTGAAGTTGAACTCAATTGATGAGTTTCTTCATTAAATGTCAATATTTGAGAATTAGAACCTAAATAAATATAATTAATACCAGCTGATGAATGAATCGATGATAATCCGGCACCTGAAATTTCTGGATGACTCGATTCAACATAAAGTTTGACTTGAGTTGTATAAGTATTGGTATCCACATCGGTGGTTCCAATAACTAAAGTGATGTATAGAAATAGTAATAAAATTGATAACATTTTGTACTTTTCTCTTTAAGTAGCCATTTTAGTGATAGTTGAATTTAGTTTAAGATAATTATGGTGTCCTTTTATATTAGATCATTGTTTCTTTTGATGAAACTCATAAGTGGTGATAACCATAAAATACTTCAAAATATTACCCCCCCCATTTGATAATACAGAAAAAAATGATTCTGTAATAGTGTTTGAAATAAGAATTTCATTACGCAAACTTGTACTGATAAATTAGACATCTCGGATTATGATGTGCGTCGCAAGTGTCTCAATAGTCAGGGGTATTACAATAATGTAACATTTAAGTTACATTTGGAATAATGTTTTTATATATAGTATACTACACGTGGATTTAGTTAGCAATAGTAATAGTTATAGGTTTATTATTTACTATTTACTAAACAACCGATTATTAAGGAAGGTTTAGTGTTATTAAAGGGTTTCTTGAGCCGTTTCAAATATTTTTTTTTTTTCAACACAACTGGATTTGTTTACTGTTTATACACCTAGATTATTTATAGGATTAGTTATATTATTTATAGTAAATGTATATAATAGTTGTTAATTACAAGGCCATTCAAAATATAATGAACATATAATTGATTAATTGATGGGGTCCAAGGGTAATGCAATAGATTTATTGTTTTCATTGTAATCCTCGAAGTAACTGATAATCGCTCAATTTAGTAATTACATGACAGCATTTCGGTGGGTAAATGAAAAACTTTAAAATAGCACAATTTTGAAATGTAAACACACCATTTCAAAATTAATATAAATACTAGTCAAATTATCTTAGTTTCTAATAACTGGGGTCTCCCCACTTTATTAAAGAACCATCTTTTTTGAAAACAACTCTTTCTACTCCCTACTCCCCCCCACATTCGCTTAAAACAATGAAGTTAACTTTATCTGCTATCACTTTAGCCCTAGTCTCAAAGGCTCTCGCTGAAACCGTCACTTTATCTGTCCAATCTGACTCCACAGAAGTCAACGGTAAAAGTCTTTACTCTTACCACGAAGGTGCCGGTATTAACTATTTCTTTGTCGCTTCCTCTGGTGAAGAATTGGATTACGCCGATAACGTTTTATCAATCCAATTATCTGGTTACACTCAAGCTTTCTCCATCGCTGATGGTATCGCCGAATTAACAGTCTCTGGTAGCACCGAGGTCACCTTCGATGACGATGGAGTCTTAGAAGTTAATGGTTCATCCGATGGGTTCTACGCTTGTAAAGACATCAGTGACCCATACAGCCGTTCTACTTCAACTTACGCTATCGTTTACGGTTCCTCATCTTACACTTCATGTGTCGCCGTCACACTTGTTAAGTCTGGCTCAACTTCTTCCTCCTCAGCTGCCGCCTCCGACGTTGCCACTACAACCACCCCAGCTGCTTCCGCTGTGACTACCCCAGCTGACTCCATCGTGGAAACTTCAACTGAAGTCTCCACTACCACCACCACCTTGACTAGTTGCTCCGATGAATTATGTATCTCAACTTACGTCGGTGCCGCTCCAGCTAACTACCCAGCTGGTGCTATGGCTGCTGCCTTCGGTTTAGGTGCTGCTATGTTGATCTAATTTGTGATTGACGATTATTATTCTACCTGTGACACCCCTCTATGTACTACTACATTTATTAATGAATACATTTTTTAATTATATTAAAACTAATTCTACTTCTCTAATTGTTTCTCTATTAAACTCAATAATCCAACACCGTCAACATAATCTTCCCATAAATCATCAAATTGAGTAATTTTTTCAACTCCATTACTCCAATCATATTTATCATTTAACCATGCATCATAATCTTGGATCCCAACTTGGAATTCTCTTTCAAATGACCAAATAGCCTTAAAGCAACCACCTAATGCACAGGCATCACTTAAATCAACTTTATAATCACCATCTAATGCACCCAAAATTGAACAATATTTTTTCACAATTGAATCATTCTTAGATGATCCACCAACAAAGAATACTTTATTAGGTCTAGCTAATAATGCCTTAGATGATTGTAATTTACCATCAGATTCAATGTCACCAAATTTTTGGAATTTATTTAATATAACAGAATCACTCTTACCATCAATGTCATCCTCGTTAGCGGCTAACATTGGACCAGCACGTAATCTACAACTCAAGGCTTGTGATTCAATAATCGATGATACATCATCGATTATTGGCCATGATTGATTTAACTCAATTAATTCACCATTTTGGAAGGTAAACCGACGTTCACATGGTTTAGCATTAGGGATAATTTCACCAATAGGGAAATAAATACCTAATTGTAATTTACCATTCAATGGTTTTGCATTATCCAATATTGAATTAAATTTATCCCACGATTTAGAATCACAATCACCATTAATTTTATCTCTAATCTGTTCTCTAGCTAATGCACCATTACAATAACATAACATCCCCATATAATGGCCCTCCATAGTGGGGTGCTTGAAAATATGATAATTTGGTGATGGCTTATATTGATCAGTGACTAATAAAACTGTTGTCGATGTACCCATTGACACTAAAATATCATTTTTAGCTAAAGGTAGGGCAATTATGGTTGCCAGATTATCACCAGTGAATGAATTAATTTGACAATTAGCGGGGAACCCATATTTAGTGACAAAATATTCACCTATATTACCAATTGATTTGTATCCAACCGGTTGCAAAGAACCCAATTTTTGTTTCAGTTCAGTGATGCCAACATCAGCTTGCTTCTCGGTGGCACCATCCACTACAGTGGAGACCCCCGCAGCGACGGCTAGTAATCCATCATCATATTTAGATTTCTCAATGTCATACAAATTCATACCACATCCATCGGATTCCTCAATATTGGTTATCTCACAGCATAGTAAAGAACTCAAAAAACTTGACACCAGAGAAATCCGATAAGTATCGTGGTACTTCTGTGGATCACCCCTAGTGGCTAGTTTCCTAATTTGAGCACCAGTAAACCGATAATGAGCTTTAGATCCAGTGATATTAGCTAACTCTTGTGGTCCACCGACAGATTTTTCAAATGCTTCAATTTCTGGACCAGTAGAGTGATCTTGCCAATTAGGTGATGTCTGGAAGGTGAACCCATGAGGACAGAGTTGTTCATGTAATGATTTTGTTGATTCAAGATTAGAAAGAATACTTGGTGCTTGGTTAGACCAATACACAGATCCATGTTGTTGGCATGATCCAGACATGGCTTTCACTTGATGAAAGGGGAACCCATCACGGGCCATATTATCAAAACATAATTGAAGTGATCTAATCCACATTTCCACTGGTGCATAGATTTCACCAGTGGATTCGACACGGATCACTCCATTTTTGACTTTGAAAAGAGTTCCGAATTCCGTATCAAAATCGACACGATAAGTTTTGAAATGTTTAAGGTTAGCATATGTAGCAATTACCTTCAATTGTTGGGTTGATAAGTCAAACCCTAAAAATAAATCAGTGTTAGACATTTCTAGTATTCAATTTTGATATCTTCTTGGGTAATGGTGTTTTTAGGTTTCAAAAAAGTAATTGGGTTTTGATTATAACTTGGATAAGCAGGGAATGACACAATTGATGCTATAATACAAGTGATAGCAAATGAATAGAATGTATAAGAGATATCCTGTAATGTGAATCCAATTAAGAAAGATAGGGCAGATCCAATGGTTATAATAGACTTGGAATAAAATGAGACTAATTCTTGACCTTTGAAATCGATATTAAATTCTAAAACAGGTAACACAGTATTTTGTAAATAAGCAACAGCTGAATCCATGGTATATTAGGGTTAAGCAATTGATAGTTGATTGATCTAGTAAGTGGTAAGTAAAGATGAAAACAACATCACGTAGTTTTTTCGTATTATGTGTTATGAACAATTTTTCATGGTGCTCCACCAACCTGGTGTAAAGAAGATTAAGAGGTGTTTTTTTTCGGAATATCCGAATTACATTCTGGTGGGAACCACTATATTCACTATGTAATGGATCCGAAATGTAATCCGATAATTGGTTAAATGAACTGCAAATACGCATTGCCAAATTTACAACTGTGTTAACTTGACTATGAGCCAAGACTTGTTTAATATGGTAATCGGAATCTCCACTATTATACAATAACCGAGAAGAGGTTCATGTGGCTTCCAACTATTAAATTAACTTAGCTGATATGGCTGCAGGGTTTAAGGTTATCTATTCTACATATTAGAGTTAATTGACTGTGGCATATACTTGCAAAAACGGGTCTCCTTGGTCTTCTTGGTATTCCCCCTAAAACGCTGCTAAAGTGGGTATATAGTTTAAATATGAGTATCCCGGAGTTGAACTACATATAAGAATACAATAGTCATTCATTCCAGTGCCAGAAAATAAGTAATTCCCGCTAATAGATGACCCGATGAATCACCGGTAAACCTGTAAACTGAAAAAAAAATCTTGATCCACAGTATTTCAAGATCATTATCCGCCGAGAGACGGCTTTCTTCCTATGACTCAAGTTTATCCAACTTCAGTCCACAGTCACGGTTTTTCATTTAGTATCATAACTTGAGGTATTTTTTTCATCTCTTTACTTCAAGGTAAATGACTAATCTGTTGTATATATGATTCCACTTATATAAAAAGAATACATTACAAACCATTCAATCTGTCACAAGGGAAAAAATTATCTAGAAACCAAAAAAAAAAAAAGGAAAGACTTATGATAGATAATACACTCAAATCATGACTCAAAACTCTGATAATTTAACCCAAAT
Source organism: Ambrosiozyma kashinagicola (assembly GCA_001599075.1). Taxonomy (NCBI): domain Eukaryota; kingdom Fungi; phylum Ascomycota; class Pichiomycetes; order Pichiales; family Pichiaceae; genus Ambrosiozyma; species Ambrosiozyma kashinagicola. The sequence continues at coordinate 714,327 of BCGA01000007.1, forward strand.
CAGGGAAAAACCCCTATCTCAGGTTCGCCTATCAAGTGAATCATTCACTTCAATGGATAGCCAAAATGACCACGAAGTGAACGACGTTGTCAGTATAATGCGGGAAGATTCCGCTCAAGATGATGCCCTAACACATTTGGATCCATTAGAAACCTCTGTGACTAGAGAAATCACTAATACTACCCAAAATAAAGAAGTCAAATTAACTAAAACTGTGACATCGTTACCACCTCTAGCTGATGATGATCCTTACTATGATAAATTCACTGAAACACAAAAAACTATCTTTGTCGGTATCATAGGATACACTTGCTTCCTATCACCAGTGTCTAACTTAGCGTTCGTTCCAGCAATCCCAGAATTGGCATCAGATTTGAATACAACTACCAGAATAGTTAACGTCTCCAATGCTGTCTTCAATATAGCTATGGGGTTCTCACCAATCTTGTTAGCTCCATTGGCATCGATCTATGGTAAAAAGAAAATGATGATCTGGTGTGCCATAGGTTATACAGTGTTCACTGCTTTATCAGGGGCCTCTCAGAACTTGGCTATGTTCTTTGTATTCAGAATCCTCACTGCTTTAGCAGGTACTTCATGCTTCTCCATTGGCGGGTCCATCGTGGGGGATATCAAGAAACCCAAAGAACGTGGTGCCGCCATGGGGTGGGTGCTATTGGGTACTCAGATTGGACCCTGTATTGGACCAGTCATTGGTGGGTTGATCATCACTTACACAAATTGGAGAGTGATTTTTTGGGTGATGACAGGGTTAGGTGGATTAGATATTTTGTTGGTGACATTTGTGTTGAAAGAAACAGGAAGAATAGTGTTAGCCGATGAAATCAAGAAAAGAACTGGTAAAAAATGGGTATTCATTCCTTATAATCCATTAAGAGTGTTTGGTGCATTCAGGTATATCAATATGGTGTTTGCTGGAATGATCTCCAGTAGTTTGACTTATAACATGTATGGATTACTCACACCGATTAGACAAGTCATTAACCCACGGTTTAACCTTACTAGTCCCATATATGGTGCATTATTCTATTTAGCGCCAGGTGTGGGATATGTTTTAGGTTCAATTGTTGGTGGTCGGTACGCTGATCGTTGTGTGAAGAAATGGATTAAGAAGAGAAATGGAGAAAGAATCCCTGAAGATAGATTAAAGAGTACAATCATAGCTCATGGATTAGTGCAACCTATTTGTATGTTGATTTATGGTTGGACTTTAGATAAGAAGAAAGGTGGAATGGCATTACCCATAATCACAATGTTTATTTGTGCAGTGGGGCAAACTATAACTTTCCCCTCGTTGAACGCATACTGTGTGGATTGCCTACCTCATTTGAAGGGGGATGCAATTGCATCTAATTACTTCTCTCGGTATTTCTTCGGTGGTGCTATAGCTTCCGGAACTTGTTTAGTTCAAGTGGAAAACATAGGTGTTGGTTGGTACAGTACTATCAGTGCATTTGTGTTGTGGATAGGATTTCTAGGTACAATGTTACTAGTGAAATTTGGTGCTAAATTCAGACAGCAGGCTGTGGATGACTTTCAACGTCGTCAATTGGGTAAAAAATAGTATTTTAACCTGTATAGACTTTTAATATAATTTGATTTTTTCAGTATTTATAAAAGCTAATAATTTTTTTTTTTTTTTTGCACATGAATGTGGGGTCAAGAAAAGCGACATGTGAATTTTCAAGTTTTTTTTTGGCTACCAATTCACATGCTAATAGAGTAATAATATAAATAGGTCATGATAATATCATTTATTCTTGTATGGATTACAATAACTTGAATTGAATAGTAAATAACTATGTCAACTACAGTTTTACCAAAAGATAAAGAACACAATCCATCGGAGCTTATATGGGCTCAGAGATCTAAGACAGATTTCGATATCGATAAGATGCATGAATTCTTGGAGGGTTCCCCCGAGGAAAGCTTACAGACATTAAAACTATTGCAACAGATAGAAAGAGATCCTATATTCACTACAGATTCGAATTACTATGAACTTGATAAGTCTGCTCATCGGGGGTTAACTGCTCAAAAAATTGCAACGCTAGCTAAATATATGGAAGTTGATGCCCCAGATTATCAAACCTTCCAGAACAGACTCAATTTAATCGCCATTGTTGATCCACAATTGGGGACCCGTATAGGTGTCCACTTAGGCTTATTTCTCAGTGCTATTAGGGGTAACGGTACAGACGCACAATTCAATTACTGGGCCCATGAGAGGGGTGCATTGTTGGTGAAGGATATATACGGTTGCTTTGGGATGACTGAACTTGCACATGGATCTAACGTTGCTGGTTTAGAAACTACTGCTACTTATAACATTGAAAGCAAAAGCTTCACCATTAACACTCCTAATGTTGGTGCCACTAAATGGTGGATAGGTGGTGCTGCTCACTCTGCTAATCACACTGTGTGCTTTGCTAGATTGATTTCCAAGGGGAAAGATTACGGTGTGAAGACTTTTGTTGTACCATTGAGAGATTCAAACCATGAATTATATCCTGGAATAGCTATTGGTGATATTGGTGCCAAGATGGGTAGAGACGGTATCGATAATGGATGGATTCAATTCACCAATGTTGAGATTCCTAAGGAGTATATGCTTTCTAAGTTCACCTCGATAAGTGATGAAGGAGAAGTTGTCGAACCACCATTAGCACAATTGGCATATGGTGCATTACTAGGTGGTAGAGTTACTATGGTGACAGATTCCTTTAGAACAAGTGAGAGGTTCATCACTATCGCTTTGAGATACGCTGTGGGGAGAAGACAATTCAAGAATAAGGGGAACACCGTGGAGACCCAATTGATTGATTACCCATTACATCAACGGAGATTGATTCCATACTTGGCATGGACTTATGCTATGGGCGTGGCGTCTCATGAAATTCAAGCTAGTTACAAATTGACATTAGCTTCCTTGGATGAGGGAATAGCTAAGCAAGATTTTGAAGTTTTACAATCTGCTATAGGCCAATTGAAAGGTTTATTTGGTGATTCTGCCTCTTTAAAGTCTACTTCTACTTGGATGTGTCTTGATTTAATAGAAGAATCTAGACAATCCTGTGGTGGACATGGGTACTCTTCATATTCTGGGTTTGCTAAAGGATTTGCAGATCATGCCGTGCAATGTACCTGGGAAGGTGACAACAATGTATTAGCTCAGAATAGTGGTAGAATAACGCTCCAGAAGACAATGGCGTTTGTAAAGACTGGGAAAGTGAGCTCATCATCGGCATATGGATTTTTGAAAGATGCCACAAGGGATGGTGAGTTGTTGACTTCAGAGAATTTGAATCATTTGGATAAGCTTTTGATTGCATTCAACTCTGTTATTTTGAGAATTTCCTTAGAGTGTATTGATAAGTTAAAAAAGAATGATAATGATTGGGATGCCATTGCAGTGGAGAGATTGGCATTATCCAAATTGTATGCTGTGAGATACATGTTATCTCATTGGATCAAAAGGATGAATGTTATGGAATCCAACAATGGTGGCATTGATAAGTACTTAGTGAAACTAGCACAAGTGTTTGCCCTATCAAATATTGAGAAGTTTGGTTCATGGTTCTTACAATTTAAAGTGTTATCCAATGATACGTTTGGTTCATTGGGGGACTCTATGTTACTATTATTGGAAGAATTGAAGGGTCAAGTTATTGGGTTATCTGATTCGTTTAAATTATCCGATTTCTTCATTAATTCAGCGCTAGGATGCTACAATGGAGATATCTATAATGATTACTTTAAAACTGTGAAATCCCATAATGATCCCTCTATTACTAAGGCCCCATACACTGATGCGTTAGAAAGTATGTTGAACAGGGACAGTATTGAAGCCAGACAAAAATATGAAAGATCAGACTCAGTGTTGAAGAAGCTATCTTCATAGATTTGTGTATTCCTTTATATGTTTAGTGCTATATTCTTATGTAATTTCTATGGATATATTGTGTGATCTTGTAGCTTAACTCCTTAGGAATTTCAATGCACATTTCGAGAACCATTTAGTAACGTAAGTGAAGGAATTGATCCAGGTACCGAAATAAAGTTGACAATTGAAATGGCTTGATTGAGTTACTCTAAAAACCAGTCCTTTCTTCTTTAGAATGGCTGATTTATTGATTGATCTCGAGAATACCAAGAAAAACCGTTGATGAGGATGGCTGGGTTTTAGGCAGCTGTAGCTGCGCTTCACGCGCGTGTGCACAGCCCGAGCGCGTTTTCAATTTACGGTTCCCTCGGTGCACCTTTAATTTCAGATGTGAGAGAGAATCTCTTCATTAAATGCTTATAAGGAAATGATTCATAAAATACACTTATATCTAGGTATGCTTAAGTATTCCAATATTCACTTATTCCAGGTTCAGTTGCTCTTCCTGAAATACTAAAAAAAAATAACCAACCCTCTAAATTGGGATCGTAATTGGCTGGTGCTGTACTAAAAAAAAGTTTTTTGTTAGCGAAGAGCCGTCCTGGTAGCTTGACCAGCCATTTTCTAATTTCAGTATGATTGTTAACTTGATCCGATCAGATCAAAATCAAAATCAATTAAAAATTGGAAGCATTTGGATTATTATAAATATGGTATGGATTCTTCCCTTTCTTGTCTCTTTTTTTTGTATTCCCAATTATTCTCTTTTCATTATCAAACAATCAATAAGAAATTCTAATATCTTCTTATACACTATTCCACCCCACAACTACTACACACATATACACATATAATGCAATACAGAAAGAACTCAGTCCTCGGTGCTTTAGGTTTAGCCTCTAACGCCTTAGCTTATTACGTTCCATCTGATCCATGGACCACTCTTACTCCTGAAGGTTCATTAGCCGGTACTGTTACCGACTACTCTTACACTTTCGGTATCCAAATCAAGGCTGCCACTGCTACTGCCGCTTTAAAGAAGAGAGATGTTGTGACACAAATCGGTGATGGTCAAATCCAAGCTACCACTGCCACCGCTGCTGCTGTTGTGACACAAATTGGTGATGGTCAAATTCAAGCTGATACTACTACTGTCGCTGCTGCTGTTGTCACTCAAATCGGTGACGGTCAAATTCAAGCTGATACTACTACCGCTACTGTCGCTGCTGCTGTTGTGACACAAATCGGTGACGGTCAAATCCAAGCCGATACCACCACTGC